>MU740214.1:0-10449 GCA_026770625.1 Nicotiana glauca
TCTAAAAATTGTAAAATTATTTAATTTGCAACTTTTAGAATCATTTGCTTAGGGCAAAAATCGCGTGCTCACAGTTAGATTGTGGCACATTCCAGACCCCGAGAAACAAGAAAATTCTAATTCATCGAATTAATTATTCATGATGAAAAGGTGCATACTCTTTTACATGTTGTTATTTTGTTCGAGTTGTGATGTATTGTCTTCAACTTATGCGTCTTACTAACTTAAATTTTTTTCACATTTTTTTGTTTTAGGGCGATCAAATTCATGCAACTATTGGAAGAGCTGTTATGCGTATTTTCAAAATAAAAATACAAGAAATGAGATTGTATGTTATGAAAAACTTTATGGTTGGACCAAACAATCTGAAAATTAAGACCAACAAACATAAATTGAAACTGACATTTTCTCATAGGACGAGTGTGGATAAAATTAGTGATCCACAATTTAGTTTGAATATTTTCAACTTTAAGCCTTTTCAGCGTTTCACAAATCAAGTTGAGGTTGATGAGAATGAGCTATTCGGTAACTGTTTTACCTTTCGCTATTTTTTTGTTGAATGTTTTATCACCTTATTCATAACTATTATTTAAATGTGGCAAACTTCATAAGAGAATTTATTGGTCATAGTAACGTAGAATGGTATAACCAAGGTGTTAAAACAAGTACCTTCATAAACTTGGAGCTCGAGGATCTTGAGTACGCAGAGAAACCAGAAAATTCCAATTCATCGAATTAATTATTCAAGATGAAAAGTGCATACTCTTTTACATGTTATTTTTTTCGAGTTGTGATGTATTTTTTTCAACTATTGGAAGAGCTGTTATGCGTATTTTCAAAACAAAAATACATGAAATGGGATTGTATGTTATGAAAAACTTTGTGGTTGGACCGAACAATATGAAAATTAACACCAACAAACATAAATTGAAACTGAAATTTTCTCATAGGACGAGTGTGGATGAAATTAGTGATCCACAACTTAGTTTGAATATTTTCAACTTTAAGCCTTTTCAACATCTCACAAATCAAGTTGAGGTTGATGAGAATAAACTATTCGGTAATTGTTTTACCTTTCGCTATTTTATGTTGAATGTTTTATCACCTTATTCATAACTTTTACTTAAATGTGGCAGATGTCATAGGAGAAGTTATTGGTCATGATAACGTAGAATCGTATAACCAGGGTGGTAAAACAAGTACCTTTATGAACTTGGAGCTCGAGGATCATGAGTACTGTCATGGGCAGCTTTCCAGCCATGCCCCATGACCCCTTGGGCGCGCCTCGTGGCATCCTAGCAAGCCTCCCAACTCCTAGAGCCACGGATGACCCCGTGGTCTTGGCCGCGCCAAGTGACAAGCGCGAAGGTGCCTCTGTCGCCCCACCAATATCTCTCGCCAGCGCCCAGCTGCAGGCAAATTCCAACAACGCGTCGTGCGCAGACAATGCCGCATGCGCAGACCGTGATGCCGAAGATATGCTGCTGAAAACGGACCTGTTGCTGCCTTTTAGAAAACTAAGTCATTTTCATTGTAAATAGAGTAGTTTTATTTCAAGTACTTCCATTATGTTTCTCTAGCGAATTCTAGTCTAGTCTTGTAGCTTTGGATTATTTTTTTTAAGTATTATTAGGGGGGATTAAGCAATCAAAACTTTCTGGAAAGCAAGCAATTCTCTGTACTGGTGTCTCTCCCCCTCGACACCGTGTTGCTTTTCTGTAATAGCTTTCATTAATGCAATCAAGCTTTCTTTAAATCTCAATTCTCATTTCTGTTCTCTCAATTGCCCTTGACATTGGTTTTCCCGTACGACACTGACAATATAGTCTAGCGTACAATGGGGACCTCAGTTGGCAGACAGTAACTGCGCTGACATCAGTTGCTTAGCCTTACGTCGCCCTTCCAAAGAATCTCAGGAAGGCATTGCATAAAAGTTGGTATTAGAGCCTAGGCTCGACATTGGACGAGGGAACGTATTGACATTACCACCATTTCTGACCATGGTGAATCATGGGGACCGCATTGTGGCTATCGAAGGGACGGTTGAGGTATTGCGGCCTATTGTGGATATGGTGCCTGAACTAAGAACCAACCTACTGCAAAGGCTGGACGACCTGGACCGCAGGGTGCTTCAGGTCGAAGTTGATGTTGAAAACATCAGTCGCGACTCCGAGGGAGACCGGCAGACGGAAGCCACAGAGGCAGCCAAAATTTTTGAGAAATTCGAGGGCCTCCAACAGGAGCGCACCGACGATTTAGCCCACAAGGCACAAGAGGCAGAAAAAGTGAGTGCCATGCAACAAACTATTGACAAATTGACAGACCAGCTCAATATTGTCAATGCTGCTTTACAGGGCCTACTTCGAGGAGGTGGAAACCAAATCAGAGGTGCTGTGAACTCTGCTTCCGCGATAAAGAAACTGAAAATTCCTGAGCCAAAGCCATACAGTAGAGCTAGGAATGCCAACGAAATGGAAAACTTCATCTTTGTCGTCGAACAGTATTTCGATGCTGTTGGGGATCTGGAGGAAGCTAAGAAGGTAGCATTTGCTACCATGTATCTTCAGGGTGATGCTAAAATCTGGTGGCGGGTGAAGTACGAAGCCATCAAGGCCGGTGAAGATGCTCTCGAGACATGGGCAGAACTGAAGGCAGCTATATGCCTGCAGTTCTTCCCCGAGAATGTTGAATACAATGCAAGGAGAAAACTATGAGAGCTCCACCAGACAAAATCAATGCGGGACTACGTTCGAGAATTCTCCGCACTCATGCTAAGCATACGCGATATGGGGGACAAGGACAAACTCTTCACCTTCATGGAAGGGTTAAAACCTTATGCCCGCGTGGAGATACAGAGACAAAGGGTAGATACCTTTCCCAAGGCGATCCAAGCAGCTGAATGACTTGGGGACTATCAAATGGAAGCTCGAAAGGACGAGCCTCAGCCGCCTGCCCGAGCAGAGTTCAAATGGGGCCAGCCTAGCAATGGTGGTCCTAGCAAAAGTGGGGGAGATTGGAACTCAAAAAAATCTAGAACTCCTTCCTCAAGCAGCAACAGTGTTGCGTCAAACAACAATGACCTGGGGAGAAAGCCTCCTTCAGGATGCCGTTATTGCGGCGAGCCATATTGGAACAATGAATGCCCACATGCACAGATGAACGCCCATTAGGATATTGATGATGTGATGGATGATGAATCAGATGATGCAAACCATACTGAACCAGTAGGTGCCTTCAATGCAATTGTTAGTTCCATCTCTGAGGCATTAGCAGAGATCAGTGCTGGTATCCGTTAGAAGAAGGACCCATGTCCAGTCATGAAGAAAGGTAAAAAGAAGGCAAATGAAGAGACTCCTCCTAAACAAGAGAGGACCTTAATGTTCGTCGAGATGAAGGTGAATTGCAAGCCCATTCGGCTATGAGAGACACGGCTGCTACCCATAACTACTTAGCCTCGACTCAGGTAGAGTGCCTTGGATTGGTTGTAGGGAAAGGTAAAGGCAGCGTCAAGGCTATCAACTCACCTCCCCAGCCAGTGGGTGGAATAGCCAAAGAGGTACCGGTGAAGCTTGGCCTTTACAAAGGAAAATTCAACCTGCGAGTGGTGATCATAGATGACTTTGAGCTGATTGTTGGGCTGGAATTCCTAAGGCAAACCAATACCATACCTGTACCATTTGCAGACATGCTGCTAATGATGGGAACCAATAGGGCCAAGCCCTGCATCATCCCGTGCCTGCCTATGAAGATGGCCGTTGAGAACATCTCAGCCTTGCAGCTGAAGAAAGGGGTCAAAAGGAATGAGCCTACATTCCTGGAAACCCTCTGCATTGAAGATATAGAATGCTCATCAGGTCCTATTCCTGAACCCGTGAAGGAGTTACTACTAGATTTTGAAGATTTCATGCCACAAGACATGCCAAAGCGGCTCCCGCCTAGGCGCACTGTGGACCATGAAATTGAGTTGTTGCCGGGCGCGAAGCCACCTGCCCGGGCACCTTATAGAATGTCACAACTCGAACTCACCGAGCTCCGAAGACAATTGACAAAAATGCTAGATACAAGGATCATTGTACCCTCAAAGTCTCCATATGGGTCCCCTGTTCTATTCCAAAAGAAACATGATGGCAACCTACAACTCTGTGTAGATTATCGAGCTCTAAACAAAATCACCGTGAAGAATAAGTACCCTATTCCTTTGATGGCAGACTTGTTCGATAGACTGGGTGGTGCGACGGTGTTCACCAAGATAGATCTCAAGACAGGTTATTGGCAAGTTCGGATCGCAGAGGGTGATGAGCACAAGATGACCTGTGTAACAAGATATGGATCGTATGATTTCCTGGTCATGTCGTTCGGCTTAACTAATGCTCCAGCCACATTTTGCACCCTGATGAACCAAATCTTCCGAGAGTACATTGACGAATTTGTGGTGGTCTACTTGGATGGCATTGTGGTATATAGCCAAACATTAGAAGAACACCCACTACATTTGCGGGAGGATGAACTATATGCGAAGCTATCCAAATGCTCCTTTGCTTAGAAGAAAATTAACTTCCTTGGACATGTAATTGAGGAAGGACGCATCAAGATGGACCAACAGAAGATTCAGGCCATCACAGATTGGCCGTCGCCTAAGGATGTCCAAGCCTTGAGGGCTTTCCTTGGCCTACGCAACTTCTACCGATGGTTTGTAAAGAACTACTCCCTTATCGCAGTGCCATTGATAGAACACCTCAAGAAGGTCACACCTTGGGATTGGGGACCAAGGAGAGCGGAGGCCTTCAATGCATTAAAGGCGGCTATGTCTAGTAGTCCCGTCTTGGCCCTCCCTGATTTGGCCAAGCCGTTCAAGGTATAAACGGATGCATCTGACTATGCTCTTGGTGGGGTCTTACTACAAGAAGGGCACCCTGTAGCGTACAGGAGTCGTAAGCTGAAGGATGCAGAGCGGTACTATGCCACCCATGAGAAAGAATTATTGGATGTCGTCCATTGCTTGCGCCTGTAGAGGCACTATCTGCTGGGAACCCCGTTCGTGGTCAAGACAGACAACATAACTGTCAGCCATTTCATGACCCAGCCGAAGTTGAATGGTCGACAGGCCAGGTGGTAGGAACTCCTAGCTGAATTCCACTTCAACCTGGAGTACCGCAGTGAAAATACCAATCATGGTTTTTATGCACTCAGTTGGAGAGCTGACCTAGAATTGGTGTGCCTACTCGCCACTCTAAGGGGGAGCGAAGTAGCCACCTCCATCAAAGACCAGATACAGGATCTACTCACCAAGGATCCTGCTACTCAGTATTTGGTTGATTTGGTAGGATAGGACAGGACTCGCCAGTTCTACATGGAAGATGGTTTTCTGAAAGTCAAAGGGAACCAACTTTATGTTCCAAAGGGAGGAGATCTGTGGAGGACTCTTTTAGCAGAATGTCATGATACTCTGTGGGCCGATCATCCCGGTGAAGAACATACCATAGCGTTATTGCGTCATGCCTATTATGGCCTCAAATGGCCGATGATGCCGCTCAGTATGTGAAGACTTGTCTAATATGCTAGAAGGACAAGTCAGACCGCTTAACACAAGCGGGACTCCTGAAACCACTAGCTGTCCCAAAGAGACCTTAGGAAAGCGTCTCTCTAGATTTCATCACCGGATTGCGCAAGGTCGGAGATCTCACTACTATCTTGGTTGTGATGGACTGGTTTTCTAAGTATGCCACTGTTAATGCAGCCCCACAATATATATCTGCAGAAGATACAACTCGACTCTTCTTCTCTCATGTCGTCAAATATTGGGGCCTGCCAAAAGACATTGTTAGTGATCGCGACTCACGCTTTACTAGCAACTTTTGGACTCAACTCTTTAAGTGCCTGGGGTCAAAATTGAGTCACAGCTCAAGTTTTCATCCGCAATCTGATGGCCAGACGGAGTGGTTCAATGGTATGTTTGAGAAATATCTCTGCCACTTTGTAACAGGATCACAGAAGAATTGGGTGAAGCTTCTGGATGCTGCTTAACTATGTTTTAATTCACAAAAGAGCTCTAGTACGAATAAAAGTGCTTTTGAAATTGTTACCGGACAACAACCGCTACTCCCACACACTATGAAATTGTTACCGGACAACAACCGCTACTCCCACACACTATGAATGCACCAAACACAGCTAAGTCTCCTCGAGCTGCTAGCTTCTCAAAAGAGTGGAAGCGGAATCTAGAGATAGTGCGGAGCTATCTTGTCAAAGCTCAAAAGCGGATGAAGAGGCATGTTGATCAGAATCGTCGCTTTCTTGAATATCAAGTAGGAGACAAAGTGATGGTCAAAATACCAAAACGGTACTTATTTGCGGGAGTCCATGACCCTCGCCTATTGCAAAAATATATTGGACCCTTGTCCATTTAGAGGTGCATTGGGAAAGTTGCATACCGGGTGGATACCCCAGCTTGGTGGAAAATTCATCATGTCTTCCATGTCAGTCTCCTGAAACCTTATCGAGAAGACACGGAGGATCCCTCAAGGAGCCAACTTACAATACCCAGTATTCGAGGTCCCAATTCAACCGGGAAAAGGCGTGTTGAAGCTATCCTTGATGACAGAGTGATTCATGCCTCAAGGAAAGATCACCAAGAATTCTGGGTAAAATGGCAGGGCTATGATGCAGAAGAGAATACTTGGGAGAGGGGAACAAACCTCAAAGCCTACAAGAGCCTTATTGAAGATTATTTTGCAAGTAAGGCACCCAGGACATCGCCAACTCAGGTGGGGGAGAATGTCACGGGCGGCTTTCCAGCCATTTCTTATGACCCCTTGGGCGCGCCCCGTGGCGTCCTAGCAAGCCTCTCAATGCCTAGCTCCACGGACGGCCCCGTGGTCTAGGCCGCGCCATGTGACAAGCACGTAGGTGCCTCTGTCTCCCAATCGATATCCCTCGCCAGCGCCCAACCGCAGGCAGATTCCAACAATGCACCGTGCGCAGACAACGCCATGCGCACAAACCGTGATGCCAAAGACAATGCTGCTGAAAACGGACCTGTTGTTGCCTTTTAGAAAACTAAGTCATTTTCATTGTAAATAGAGTATTTTTATTTCAAGTACTTCCATTATGTTTCTCTAGCGAATTCTAGTCTAGTCTAGTCTTGTAGCTTTGGATTATTTTTTTAAAGTATTATTAGGGGGGATCAAGCAATCAAAACTTTCTAGCAAGCAAGCAATTCTCTGTACTAGTGTCTCTCCCCCTTGACACCGCGTTGCTTTTCTGTAATATCTTTCATTAATGCAATCAAGCTTTCTTTAAATATCAATTCTCATTTATGTTCTCTCAATTACCCTTGGCATTGGTTTTTCCGTACGGCACTGACAATCTAGTCTGGCGTACGGCGGGGAACCTAGTTGGCGGACAACAACTGCACTGACATCATTTGCTTAACCTTACGTCGCCCTTCCAAAGAATCTCAGGAAGGCGCCGCGTAACAGTACACTTGCAACCATGAATTGAATTAGTTATATAATCAATCACTATTATTTTCTCATTATTAATTTGTGTATTTTACATATAGGAGGAACAATATTTCAGCAACATTTTTGGGAGAATTTGTAGATGAAATCTTGCCCCACTTGGATGGATCACCCAATCAACCTGTCATAGTGGTTATGCAGCTCATAAAAGCTCATAAATATCAAGGTACTCAGATCGTAATATTAGATTTGAATTCTATTTGTGTGTGCGTTTGTGTGTTATTAAATTAAAGTTAATTTTATATGTAGACAAATATTCTGTGCGTAATACTTGGCATTCCTCGAAGTTTTGGATTAATCCTGATCTTCCACAAGTTGCTGAATTTATATCCACAAGCTTTAGAACTAATACAAATTTGGATTAATGCAGATGAGGAAGTGGGCGTAAAGTTAACCTTGAGATGTTTTGTCAAATTGTTGTTTACTATACAAATTGTTGTTTTATTATATACTCTTTTCCTTTTATCGTCGTTGCTACAAACATTTAGTTTATGTCATTGTGTGGATGGAGGGAAGTAAGAGACAATTACTGAAAGCTGGTAGTTTGCCAATTGTTAGATGACTTTTTACAAACATACACATGCTCTAGATAGGCGATGGCATGTCCTCGGGTTGGGGTATGACTCTAGCGTCGACCGAGCTAAAATTGAGCAGGATTCAGTGATTCATTATGATGGAGTAATGAAACCATGGTTAGATAATGGGATCCAAAAGTACAAGCCATACATGGACAAAACATATTAGATCTGCATAATACAACTGTATATTACTTAGAAATTTAAATATTTGCAGCTCAAATATTACCATTTAAGGAATAATATTACATGACAAAAAATATTCGTATTAATACGTTATTAAATAATTTATCATTTAATTATTGTGTATTATTATTGTCTTATGATCCTTTGATCTTATGTATCATTTTTAGTTAATATTTTTAATTTGGTATTGCTATGTTATGTGGCAGTTCACCAGAATTTTATTACTGCAAAGAGGTATATCACTGCAAACAAGTATTCTATTTTTGATTTTGGGAACAAGATTGAGTTCCCAGTTGGTATTATATTTTTTATATAAATATGAAATATATTATTATTGTTTAAGTTCTCACTTTTACATAATCAACTCTTCCACCGGCTTCATCTATAGTTTGAATAGTTAAATTTATCAGCTCTCCGTAGTTTGGCTTTAGACAATATTCGGCTAATAGACAAAGTATGTGGAATGGTAGAAAAAGTAAAAAATTTCAATTGCCACAAATGCCAGACATTAATAAGGGAGAGCCTTAGCAAGAAATTAGTTTTTGCATATGCATTACCCCATACATTTTGATATTGGGAGAAGCTAACGTTTGCCATAATTCATGTTCCTTCATCATTGCCTCAATACATAGAGGACAACTTTTGGAAAATGGAATGAATGTTTTACTCGAACAAATTGTATAGTATAATTATTTTTTATGGAACATTTTTTAGGAGATGGAATGAATATTTTATGATCACGCCCAACTATGCCTTATAAAAAGGACAATGCGGACGTTGCAAATATAACCTAAGTATTATGCCCAGAGTCGAATCCACAGAGAATTAACCTATGAATCACTATCTTTATACCTACTAAACTCTTTAGGATCAATTTCCCAAACGTTGAGAATCCCAGTTGATGGTGTTTTTAATAACTAAGATTAACAGTAAATAATAGCTGTAAACTAAAGATGCTAAGCTGTAAATAATAATGAGAAAGCACTAAGGTAATGATTTCCCCTATTGACGGAATTCCTTCTGTTTATGTTTCGTACAAATTTACCAACACAATCTATCAATCATGAACGCTCTTCTTACCGTAAATCTCTCCCGAGTAATCACAATAATTTACTAAATGCACTCTCCCGAGATACACTAGCAGCTTTGATTACCACAGTTCACTTAAGATTGCACCCAAGACTTTGTTATCCCTAATCCCGTCTTTAAACACGCATTTTTTGATCCCGCTTATACTTTGGGAGTGGTGTTGTTTAACATTCACCTAAATATGCACTCTCCCCCGAGTCATGCACACTAAATAGGCACAACTAATTGAGGATACTGTCAATTAACTACAACAAACACGTAGTTGCACAAACAGAAATTAAAATTGGCAAACTGTATTCACATAAATAAGAAGTTCATCCCTCAATAGGTTCCACCAAAACCCTTGACAAAAGATTTAGCTACTCATAACTATGGGTAAATAAACTAGAACAATATTCATAATCATAATTGCAAGAAAAATTAATGAAGAAGAAGATATGATGTTTTGGGTGATCTCTCACACTAGTGTTTCTTGTCAAAGTACTCTCTAAAACAACACATGCCTCCTTTGGGCGAAGTCTAGTATTTAAAATAGGGTTTTGGGCTAAAAATCCCATGTTTTGCACTTAAGTCCCTGAACTTTTCCGCCTCTGCCGTGGTTCTACCGCGGGTACGATAGAACCGCGTCCAAACAACTTCTCTGAATCTCAACTTGTCCGCGACAGTCCTCTACCGCGGTTCTGCTGCGGTTACGGTGGAACTGCAGCAGTTCATCTCCAGGCCGGGCTTGAGCTGCCTTCGCGTGGTTCACTTGGCGGATATTTTTCCTTTTGCCTCTTTTTCTCTATATTTGATCCCAAAAGTACTCCATAGCGTTCTCTTGTCATATATAACCTGCAACGCATGAAAAGCGCTAATCAGAGCATTTTGTTATCACTTTTACCATCAAAACCGTACAAGAAGGTGGTTCTTTAGGGCCTAATTATAGTTAAATTCACCTATTATCAACACCCTGTCGAAGCCCTCCCTCCCCCCCCCCCCTTTAAAAGAAAGAAATCGGGTTTACGACATTATGGACAAAATAACTCTTATTCCCTTTTGAGAAATCGAGTTATGGAATTTGAAGAGTTGCCACCTAA
>MU740214.1:10829-30090 GCA_026770625.1 Nicotiana glauca
GTTCCTGGCCATGCTTAATTGTGACTTTAAAATAGAAGGGAACAAGTAAGGTTTGCACATAGTAGTTATAAATAAGTAAAAAATAAATTTAGAAAGGAAGGAAAGAACATAAATGATTTTAAAAGAGAAGGATTAATTGGAAGAAAACATAAATTTAAGAAGAACATTATACAAATAAAGAAAAGGAAAGGGGGTCCTATGTTTAAATACAATATGGATCACATCAATGGAATACCCAGCAATCACTCCTCAAAAGAGGGGTCGCATGAGATATTAGATCACCGGTCATCATATTCATAGTCTATCCTTACCGCCCCGTAAAGGTTATTTAAACGTGTGGATTGGTCACGAGTGCTTATTGCGTGCTATTACCCGTCCCGTTCTATAGGTCCTAGAGGGTATTTAGGACCGATATTCCTATAAGGTAAGGACTAGGCTGAACCCTTAAGTTTAAAGGTCAAAATGCTAAGCGGCATACATAACAAATAGGACTACACGTAAACGAATCATATAAAGGGGCATGTAAAAGGCTCAAATATCCCTCTATAGATAGGCATATAATCAACACATCGCAAACACATTGAAGGTCTAAAAAAATGAGAATTTTAAAAAAGCAAGAATGTCGAAGATAGGTTTCCGAAAGTTGGACAGAAAGTAGAAAGTTTGACTGAAGGACGAATTTCAGAAGTAAAAGAGGGCAATAAGTATATAGAAATTAGTATGAAAACATACTTTTGAAAATCATAGTAGAGATATTAAAGACACAGTACTCTGAGAAGTTTTAGGAAAATAGTAGCATAATTCTGGGCTGAAAAACAAAGGGTAACTCAGTAGAAAACATATAGCACAAATGTGATTATCTAAAAATAGAACAGAAGTTTAGTGGGAAAACCAAGAAGACTTCAGAGAGGCCGAATTCATAGAGTTAAAAGAGGTTGAATAGCCTAAAACATGATTAAAAATGATCAATCGATTTTATCCGGCCTAAGGCTTTCCTAGGCATTATATACATTGCCTGTTTACCTTAAAGGTGAGCATACATATTAATCCAGTTTTAAGAAGAAGACACAATTAATCAGACTTGTGTTGTTAAATAAAACTAGTGAGGCGTTCAAGCAATTGCAACTCAAACGAAAATCCTAGGTAACATGATGTCTAATGCACATAAGGGTCCTAAAACATGGTATCTAAATGCAGTAGCAATCCTTGTAACAGTAGTTAGTTGGTTATCAACTAATTGTGATTATGAAGTGAGTATAATAACAAGTTGGAAGTAAAAGAGCCTAATACAGGATTTCTAATCGTGTGAGATGCATGTCCTATGCAGGATATCTATTGCACAAATAAGTAGTAAAGCCCTACAAGGATGTTTTCTACCCTTAACCCTTAAACTAGCATGCATAACCCTCCCTGATTTCACTATAAACCCCAATTGTTCATTACAAGTTATTACAGACCAAGGCAATTAAATTACATTAATGAATATGTGAAAAATAAGAAGTTATTCTATAGGGAGCCTTCAACTAGGCCCAAGTCTCCAACCTCACTTCTTTCGAGTTTCACAGCCTTTTACCAAGGACTGGGGGTGCGGCAAAGCTCCCTAAGGGCCCATTGAGGCCCTTGGCCAATACCAGGCACCCAAACAAGTTACATTGAACAAATGCAAGTGTGGAATTACCAGCCTTGTGCAACAAAAATCAGTGGGTACTCAAGGTACCCAAAGCAATGCTTACACGAAGGGGGTAGCACCTAAATTCTAGGAGTAGTGAGATTATGATAGAGTTTTAAAGAGATTGAGTTGAAAAACAGTTAAAAGAAGGTCCATAGAGAACCAGTCTTAAAAAAAAAACAACATAAGGGGTGATAGCGTTCTTTTAAAGAAATTGAATTTAAAACGAGAAAACAGTTAAAGATGATCCATATAGAATCAATTTTGAAAGAAAACAACAGAAGAGACAATATCAGGTTAGAGGATCCCATAGGGTTCAGGGAATACAAACACAAACAGGGGAAAGGGGTCAAGTAACTCCTAAGTGAGAACACAATTACATATACACAGGCATCAAAGAGAAGCACTTCATAACTTAAACAATCAAGCAGGTTTCAACCAAAGAGATCAGGACTACATGCTGATAATTGTACTGGGGTTAGGGGATAAGGAGAAACATGCATGAGACAAATAAGGAGAGTAATGGGCATGCTAGATTAAGATAGGCATATCAATTAACATAGAGGCATGCTAATTGCAGTAAGAACAACAGAACCCTAAGTAAAAGCATAGAAGAAACAGGATGAAGTGCGGCAGGTATAAAAACATGTTGTTTTGAGAGCTGTAAATCAAATGGAGGGCATACCAGTTGAGGATGGAGTAATATAGAGTAATAGTGAACAACAATATACAGAGGAGTGAGCAACAGTGTGCAGAGAAGTGAGCAACATTAGTAGTGAAGTGAGCAGCAATAGCAGAGAAGTGAGCACCAAGTAGGCAGACCCAAGCAAGTAGCAAAGTAGAGAGCAATAGAACAGTAAAGTAGCCTAAAGCTCAGCCTGGATTTCAAACCAGTTGAGTAACCAGTAGTCACAAGGGAAGTGAGAGAGGTTATGTAGAAGCAAGAGAGAACACTAAGTATGTTTTTGTGTAAGAGAGAGTTTAGAATAATGAATTCTGTTTGTGTGTTATGCTAAAGAGAGGGTAGAGTATTTATAGTTTTGATAACCAATAGAGAATATGGTAACTTGTACATAATTATGTAAACAATACCAATTGGAATCAATCACAAGACCTAATTCATTTTAATCAGGGATTCATGATTCGAATGGGAGTACATGTTATATCAGATAAAGGAAAGAATTAATTAGACGACTGATTACACCATAGTAAGAGTAGTAAGGCATGTAGTATGTAATAAGGGCCAAATACATAATGCTTCAAGTAAGGAAATCATATACTGATTATTTGAAAATATATTTAAGAGCACAAATATGGTAAAAATATAAATTAACTCTAAAAATTAGTCAAAAGAATCACGAACGAGACTAAAATCAGAGGGAATCAGTGCTAAGTATAGAGAGCATTTCACAAGTAAGGAAATAATTCAAAAATTAGTGTAAGAACTTCTAAGGAAAACACATACAAA
The DNA here is from genome assembly GCA_026770625.1 of Nicotiana glauca. Taxonomy (NCBI): domain Eukaryota; kingdom Viridiplantae; phylum Streptophyta; class Magnoliopsida; order Solanales; family Solanaceae; genus Nicotiana; species Nicotiana glauca. The sequence goes on from MU740214.1 coordinate 13,967, forward strand.
TCAGGGATTCGAAAAGATGCACAAAAATCAGTAGAATAATAGTTAGACCTATAAAATACAATAGGCATAAGAATCAGAGAACCCTAAGCAGGAAAATCACAGGTTCAGTAGAAGACCGGAACCCTAGTAAAACTTAAAGTATGGAACTCAGATTAACCAGAAAACAAACAAGCTCATAACACAAACATAAACACATAATACTGGCACAATCACATAATACTCAAAAAGGAGCAGAAGATATAGTGATTTTGAAAGGGGGCTCAGGAACCCTAGTTTTGAAAAGAAGAATAGAACGTTGAAAAACTTGAATTAATCGAAGAAATCGAGTAGTGAGTAGTGTAAAACACAATGAATAAGCTGAAAATCATTTTAAAAAAGACAGAGATTACGAGATTTAGGCAAAAATTAGGGTTTTGCAATAAATCAGTGAGGTAAGGAACCTGGCTGTGAAACTCGTTAATAATGGCGTACATAGTACCATCGGACTGAAAACCATCGGAGAGGAGGCCGGAGATAAGCCAAGCAAGGCTTCCAGTGACCATCTCGCATGGTGGAAATCTCTGGAGCCTCAAAACTTAGAGAAGATCAACGAGACAAGGCTCCGTGGTGACTGGTGGTCGAGAGAAGTGAGGATGGAGATGGCCGGAGAGGCGATGAAGATGATCGGAGAAGAACCAGAAGGTTCTAGAGAGAAGGAGGAGACGAAGAGACCAAGAGAGAGACTGGTCTCTAAGGAAATGAGGGGTCGAAGGGGGGGGGGTTGTTAGTCTTTAATTTAGGTAATATAATCTGGGTCGTTGATCTCATTTGATAAACGGCTCAGATCAAATCAAAAATGGATCGGGCATCTGAATAGGGTATGGGTCGGGTCTTAATTGAAATTGGGTTGGGTTAATTGGAATATGGGTTGTCTGAAATAGGGTTAAAATTGGGGTTCAATTAGGCTATGTTTGCAATAAATTTTGGCTAGCATTTAAATAGCCACTTTTCCCTTTTTTATTTTATAAAAATTGTTAAAATGATTTGAAAAACAAATTGAAAACACAGAACTAATTAATAATATATAAATATTAATCTAAAAATACCATAAATGATTTTATAATTATAAAATACGGTTAATTGTAAAATAGGCTATAATTACAATTTCATGCAATTTAGCTTTAGAAATTCCAAATAAATTTGTAAAAATACGCAAAAATTATATTAATTATATTTTGTTGTAAATACGAGAATAAAATACACTATTCAACAAAAAATGATAATTTTGGGAATAATTTTAGATTTTGTAATGTAAAAATAGACAACGAATTGATTATAAAAATATCTTAAAAATTGAGGAAAAATACCAAAACTTTTGGGCATACTTATATATGTATACACATACTATTTTGAAAGTATTTGAGTATAAAAATATATAGGGAAAAATTGGGTATCAACAGCTGCCCCTCTTTACCCGAGGAGGATGAGAGAGTTGTCGGGTAAAGACAAGATGGGCAATTTTGACCGAAAACGTTGATTGAAAAAGAATTTTGATCGCGCTCTGATTTCTAAGATGCCTACATATCCCTGGTTTTACAGGAATCAGGCCATATGTAGTTCATGAACCATTGACGGAATGTGTCGATGGAGATTCGAAAAGACGGGCACGATAGTTAAGTTTGAAAAGGCATTTGGAATCGGACAGGTTGCGGAGAACCGAAGCGGGATAGCTCCTGCTGAGACGGCTGTTTGCTAGCCGGTGTACCTGTAAATGAGCAATATGCGTATATATTATGCATAATTTAAACATGATGCAAGTTCCCGTTGGACCGTGAATGCTGTCTTCGGACGGTTAGGATGACGTCCTCGGACTATGATGTCCTGGGCGATGTAAAGCATAAAAGTAAAGATTTGCAGGCCATGAAATGGTGTTCTCCGGTTATGCATATGGTGCCTCCGAACTATGACACCTTTGAAATAGTTGGCGATTTTTCAGCCCATGAAAAGGTGGTAATCTTTCAGCCGAATGAATGCAAAGAGTGGCAATCTTTTAGCCAGAGTGTGAATTTAAATGTGCGTGGCAATATTTCACCCATATAAATGCAAAGGGTGGCGATCTTTCAGCCAGAGTGAGAATTTAAATGCAGATGGCGATATTTCAGCTGTTCGAAAATATAAAGTGGCGATATTTACGCCATGCAGGATGGATAGCCTCGGAAGGCAGATAGGTAGCCTTATGCAATGCAGATGGAGACAAAGCTTAGTCTCAGAAGGCAGATAAGTAGCCTTATGCAAAAATGTAGATGGAGATAGAGCTTAGTCTCAGAAGGCAGATAAGTAGCCTTATGCAAGATGGAGGTAGAGCTTAACCTCGGAAGGCAGAAAAGTAGCCTTATGCAAGATGGAGGTAGAGCTTAACCTCGGAAGGCAGAAAAGTAGCCTTATGCAAAAATGTAGATGGAGACAGGGCTTAGTCTCGAAAGGCAGAAAAGTAGTCTTATGCAGGATGGAGGTAGAGCTTAACCTCGGAAGGCAGAAAATAGCCTTATGCAATGCATATGGAGACAGGGCTTAGTCTCGAAAGGAAGATAGGTAGCCTTATGCATGATGGAGGTAGAGCTTAACCTCGGAAGGCAGATAAGTAGCCTTATGCAAGATGGAAGTAGAGCTTAACCTCGGAAGGCAGAAAAGTAGCCTTATGCAAAAATGCAGATGGAGGTAGAGCTTAACCTCGGAAGGCAGAAAAGTAGCCTTATGCATGATGGAGGTAGAGTTTAACCTTGGAAGGTAGAAAATAGCCTTATGCAATGCAGATGAACACATTTCTTAGTCTCGAAAGGCAGATAGGTAGCCTTATGTAGGATGGAGGTAGAGTTTAACCTCGGAAGGCAGAAAATAGACTTATGCAATGCAGATGGAGACAAGGCTTAGTCTCGAAAGGCAGATAAGTAGCCTTATGCAAGATGGAGGTAGAGCTTAACCTCGGAAGGTAGAAAAGTAGCCTTATGCAATACAGGAATGTAAAGGAGCGAATGGTAGTAAGTTTTCTTAGCTGATAGATGATTGTGATATTGGGATTGCTAGGAATGTTGGGTGTAGATAGTAGATTCGTGAATGAGTGATCGTTCTGAAAGTTTCAATCCTTCAGAGTACAAGTGTGTGAATATATTCAAGGATTCGCGACCTGGGGTGCCTGCATCCAAAGAAAAATCGTGAGTTCTGTAGAGGGGAAAGGTTAGTTCGTATCCCTTGGCTCTTGATGTCGTGTATTGTTGGGGTAGCGTTGCTAAACGAAAGCAATTCAAACAATATTTATGCATGACTTAGTATAATGTAAGTACATATTTGAAAAACAATTTTATTTTGGATGAATCAACGACTGCAACATGGTTCAAGGACACGACAACCTTGCTTGTTCCGAAATATTTAGGGTCCTCCTCAAAATTCTGCCCCAGATTACTGGGCTGGTGCTGCTGACGGCTGTGCTGAATAACTAAAAGCAGATCGGCTCCAGAATTTTTAGGGTCCTCCTCAAAATTCTGCCCCAGTTTACTGGGTTGGTGCTGATGAGAAGACTGACTTCGGAATTTTGAGGGTCCTCCTCAAAATTCTACCCCAGTTCCAATAACGAGGGAAAATGGGATTTTTATTAAAATGTGACCGAACCCATAGGGTTGCCTATGTGTCCCCTATTAAACGGGAATCAGGTCAGGAGTAGTTCAAATTACATCACGAAGAAAAAACATATGATCAAATGTAGTATCGTTTCACTGCGTCTGAGTTGATTGGCTTCGTCCAGACTTCTCCGTCCATTTCTGCAAGAATAAGGGCTCCTCCAGTTAGAACCCGGTGAACCATGTACGTCCTTGCCAATTGGGAGAGAATTTCCCTTTGGCCTCATCTTGATGTGGAAATATCTTCTTCAGCACCAGCTACCCTGGTGTAAACTTCCTCGGCTTAACTCTCTTGTTGAAGGCTCCGGACATTCTGTTCTGATATAATTGATCGTGGTAAACTGCATTTATTCTATTTTCATCTATAAGGGCTAATTGCTCGTAGCGACTTTGTACCCATTCTGCGTCGTCTAGCTCTGCTTCTTGTATGATTCTCAAGGAGGGAATTTCTACCTCGGCGAGAATGACCGCTTCTGTACCACAAACCCGCATGTAGGGAGTTGCCCCGGTCGATGTACGGACTGTGGTACGATAACCCAATAAGGCGAACGACAATTTCTCATGCCACTGCTTGTGCCTTTCAATTATCTTCCTTAGTATCTTTTTGATGTTCTTATTGGCTGCTTCTACAACTCTATTCATCTGAGGTCTATAAGCTGTAGAGTTCTTATGTTTGATCTTGAAAGTCTTACACATTGCTTTCATCAGGTCGCTATTGAGGTTGGAACCATTGTCAGTGATGATTGATTCTGGAATTCCGAACCGACAAACCATACGGTCGCGGATGAAATCTGCTATAACTTTCTTGGTTACTACTTTGTATGATGCTGCTTTGACCTATTTAGTAAAGTAATCAATTGCCACTAAGATGAACCTGTGCCCGTTTGATGCGGCAGGTTCGATTGGTCCAATGACATCCATTCCCCAGGCGGCGAACGGCCATGGTGAGCTTGTTGCATTAAGCTCGTTTGGAGGTACTTTTATTATATCATCATGTATCTGATAGCGATGGCACCTTCGAATATACTGGATGCAGTCCGTTTCCATAGTCATCCAAAAATACCCTGCTCGGAGTATCTTCTTTGCCAAAACAAAGCCATTCATGTGCGGTCCACATGTTCCTGCGTGCACTTCATCCAATAGTTTGGTTGCTTTTCTCGCATCGACACACCTTAAGAAACCTAGATCGGGAGTCCTCCTGTGTAGGATTCCTCCACTATGAAAGAAGTTGTTGGATAACCTCTGGAGCGTGCGCTTCTGGGTAGCATTGGCAAGCCCTGGGTATTCTCCTGTTTTCAAGTATTCTCTGATGTCGTGGAACCATGGCTTCCCATCGGCTTCTTCCTCAACATGAGCACAGTAAGCTGGATGGTCATGAATCTTGACCTGAATGGGGTCAATGAAATTCGTATCTGGATGCTGAATCATGGATAACAAAGTGGCTAGTGCATCGACGAACTCATTCTGTATTCTCGGAACATGCTGGAATTCTGTTTTCTGAATCTCTTCCTCAACTACTGTATGTGATGTAGGTAAGGGAGTATCTTAGGATTCTTGGTTGCCCATTCCTCTCGAACCTGATGTATGAGTAAGTCCGAGTCTCCAATCACTAGTAGCTCCTGAACATTCATGTCGATGGCCAGTTTGAGCCCTAAGATGCAGGCTTCATATTCGGCCATGTTGTTGGTGCACGGGAACCTGAGCTTGGAGGATACTGGGTAATGCTGATCAGTTTCTGATACCAGGACTACTCCTATACCAACTCCTTTGAAATTCGCAGCTCCGTCGAAAAACATCCTCTAACCATCATAGGATTCTGCAATGTCTTCTCCTATGAAAGACACCTTTTCATCAGGAAAATAAGTCTTTAGAGGTTCGTATTCTCCTCCCACGGGATTCTCGGCGAGGTGGTCTGCCAAAGCTTGCCCTTTGACTGCTTTCTGAGTAACATAAACAATGTCGAACTCGCTTAACAGGATTTGCCATTTGGTGAGCTTGCTGGTAGGCATGGGCTTCTGAAAGATATACTTTAACGGATCCATCCTTGATATGAGATAAGTGGTGTAAGCACAGAAATAGTGCCTCAACTTCTGAGCTACCTAATTCAGAGCACAACATGTGCGTTCTAATAAAAAAATACCGAGCCTCATACGGAGTAAACTTCTTATTGAGGTAGTAGATGGCTTGCTCCTTTCTCCCGGTTTCATTATGTTGTCCTAAAACACAACCTAACACTCCATCCAATACTGCAAGATAAAGTAATAGGGGTCTCCATGGCTCAGGCGGAACCAAGACCGGCGGCGTTGACAAGTATTCCTTGATTCTGTCAAAAGCCCTTTGACAATCATCAGTCTATTTGGTGGCAGCATCCTTCTTAAGCATCTTGAAGATAGGTTCACAAATAACAGTGGACTGAGCTATGAATCTGCTGATAAAATTGAGCCTTCCTAGAAAGCTCATCACATCCTGCTTGTTCCTTGGCGGTGGCAACTCTTGAATGGACTTGACCTTTGACAGATCCAATTCTATTCCTCGGCGACTCACAATGAAACCCAATAGCTTTCCAGCAGGAACCCAAAATGCACACTTGGCGGGATTCAGTTTCAAGTTGTACCTCCTCAATCTGTTGAAGACTTTTCTCAGGTCTTCCATATGCTCTGCAACTTTCTTGGATTTGATGATGACGTCATCCACATACACCTCGATCTCTCTATGTATCATGTCATGAAAGATAGTAGTCATGGCCCTCATGTAGGTGGCACTAGCATTCTTCAAACCAAATGGCATCATTCTGTAACAGTACATCCCCCATGGCATGATGAATGCCGTTTTCTCTGCATCTTCTTCATCTATCCATATCTGATGGTACCCAGCAAAACAATCGACGAATTACTGCAGTTCATGCTTGGCGCAATTGTCAATCAGGATATGTATATTTGGCAAGGGGAAGTCATCTTTGGGACTAGCCCGGTTGAGATCCCGGTAGTCGACACAGACTCTAACCTTCCCATCTTTCTTCGGCACTGCCACAATGTTAGCTAACCATGTTGGATACTCTACCACCCTGAGAACCTTGGCTTTGACTTGCTTGGTAACTTCCTCTTTGATTTTCAAACTCATGCCTGGCTTAAACTTTCTGAGCTTCTGTTTTACTAGCGGACATCTCAGATCTGTTGGCAACTTGTGAGCTATAATGGATGTGCTGAGACCAGTTATATCGTCATATGACCAGGCAAAAATGTCCTCATACTCTTTTAAGAACTCTGTGTACTCTTTCCTTTCTAATGACGACAAATGCACGCTGATGCGCTTTTCTTTGATATTCTCTGTATCTCCTAAATTAACAACCTCAGTTTCGTCCAAGTTAGACTTAGGTCTGTTCTCAAAGTTCTCAACCTCTATGACAACCTCTTCTGGTATATCATCTTCCTCTTCTGAATCTATATCCATTTGTTGTGTTGCCTCGTTGCAAGTTACAGTCGTCGGTTCATCATCAAGATATGTAATAGTAATGTTGTGTAAAATAAAGTAAATGATATAAAAATAAACTTGGAAAATGCTTTTGATTAAATTCATAACTGTTCGAAACATCGGAGCTCTTTTCAAAGGTAAAGACAATGGGGAAAATTAAAATCAACTAAAAAGTAAAATGCGATGCATGGTGCGTCGTTTAGCCTTGCTACCCTGAAGCTTTTCGGCCACTGGTGGTCTTGACTGACCAATTAGTGAGGCGTTCCCCTCGGTTCACAGCTTGAATGGAAGGGCCTTCCTCCCCTTCCTCCTCGAAGATAACACAACAATCCATATCATCTCCCAGAAACAGGTTCTTCATCGCTGCCAGTGTTTCGTCTTCCTCTGGTCCATATATAATGCCAGCAGGCTGAAAGGTCTGCTCCAGCTGAGGTATAGGGTGCTCTAGCGGATAATAGGGACCGCGCCATGGTGGCGACCATTCATTAAACTCTTTCCAGGTGTACTCATACCCTAGGCCAAAAGTAGTACCGTGCTTCTTCAGCTTGATGGGATTGGTGATACCTTGGAGATTCTTGCCAAGTCCTTTTCCGGGTCAATACCCGCTCCAATTCAGGATGCTCTCAATCTTGTTATCCCACCACTTGTCTTTGTCTATGGCATTTTCTCCGCCTATTCTTCTTCTACCTCCAATCATCGGGATGGTTTGGCGACTGTATATAGGGTTGCTACCGTCGCCATAAATGATCACTTCCTTATGATTCCATAAAAACTTCACTGCTTGATGTAGGGTTGATGCCACAGCCCCAACAGCGTGGATCCAGGGTCGTCCCAACAATAAATTGTAGGATGCTGGCACGTCTATGACTTGGAAGTCAACATCTAACCAGGTAGGCCCTATTTGCAGACACAGGCTAATTTCCCCAATGGTATATCTTTGAGACCCATCAAAAGCTTTATCATTGATAGCCCCATCTTTGATCTCATGCAAACCTTTCCCCAATGTTCTGAGAGTCACTAGCGGACAAATGTTGAGGCTAGATCCCCCGTCGACCAGGATCCTGGTGATCAAATAATCTTCGCGTTGCACAGTAATATGTAACGCCTTGTTGTGACTAAGTTCTTCTGGTGGTAACTCATCCTCGTGGAAGGTGATCTTGTGACTTTCCAACACTTGTCCTACAATATTTGCCATTTCGCCTCCGGTTATGTTGCTGGGAACATAAGTTTCACTCAATATCTTCATCAAGGCATTTTTATGTGCCTCTGAGCTTTGCAGAAGAGCCAGGATGGAAATCTGCACTGCTGTTTTGTTCAGTTGCTCAACGACCGAGTATTCCTTGGCTTGTATTTTCCTCCAAAGGTCATCGGGTCCAGTTTCAACAGGCCGCCTGGAGGCCTGCTTGCTGGACTCAGCTAAATGTTCCGGAGTGTATACCCTGCCAGTTCTAGTCATGCCCTGTACGGCGATCGCTTCTCCAGTATGTATTTTCCCTTTTCTCCTAGCTTCCGCTGTGTAATCCCAAGGTATGGCGTTTGACTTGAACGGGGTCACGTCTGTCATGGAAACCGGAATTGGCACCCTTGGAGGTAACGCAACAACTTCAAATGGTGCAGGTGCCTTTGGAACTCCGAACTCGACCTCAATTGGTTTTGGCGCCTTTGCAGGAGGCACTTCAAACTACAGTGGTACAGACACATTTACCACATCGCCCTCAGAGGGATGGATCTAAACAACAATGGGATTGAGGATAGCCATAAGTTTCTTAGGCTTATCTCCTTCGACAATCAATCTGATTGACCCTTTGAGATCTCAATCATCCTCTATCTCGATCATATGGATGCCTCCACCCTTGTGGTCAGGCTGAGGGTTGTTGCGGATATTGGGAGCGGGCTCCTTTGCCACAATTACCTTGTTATAAATCAAAGTCTAAATCTTATCTTTCAACGAGCGACACTTGTCGATGGTATGGCCTTTCATTCCGGAATGGTATGCGCACGTTTTGTTTGGATTAACCCACTGGGTGGGATTTTCTGGAGTTATGGCCGGGATAGGAGTAACATAACCGGCTGTTTTGAGTTTTTCATATAGTTGGTCGATTGGCTCGGCTATGGTGGTATATTGTCTGGGGGGTCTGCGGTCGAAATTTGGTCTGGGTCGAGGAAAGGTTTGGCGAGTCGGTGGTGATGGGTAATGAGAAGGTTGGGAGTTATATGCTTGGTACACGGGCGCGGGTTGGGAACATCTTGGTGAGGTGGGTTGATATGTAGGTGGTGGAGGTGATTGGTAGGCGGATGGTGGCATTTGGTATGTAGGTGAGGGTGCTTGGTAGTTTAGGGTAGGTTGATATGTGAGTGGAGTTGAGGGATAGGTTTGGTACTTCATAGGGGATTTGGTTCTTTGCGCAGCCATTACGGAATTCACGTCCTTTTTCTTTGACGTGCCACCAGACTGTAAGGCCTTATTGGTGGCCTGTAATGCTTTGAGATTGGTGATCATACCATTCTTGATACCTTCTTCGATTATTTCTCCCAACTTGATGATGTCGGAGAATTTTTGACCCTCTATCTGCATCAGCCTCTCATAGTATTGCGGATCTTGAGCCCGGACAAAGAACCTGTTCATCTGCTCTTCCTCGAGGGCCGGCCTGACCTTGGTAGCTTCTGACCTCCAACGAGTTGCATACTCGCGAAAGGTTTCTGTGGGCTTCTTCTTTAGATTCTGGATATAGAACACATCCGATGCGTTCTCAGTATTGAACCTGAACCGGTCCATAAAGTCGGATGCCATGCTCACCCAACTTGTCCACTTCTTTGAATCCTGGCTGATGTACCAAGACAAGGCGTCGCCTTTTAGACTCCTCATGAACAGCTTCACGCGGATTTTCTCGTCCCTTCCAACTCCTACCAGCTTGTCATAATACATCCTTAGATGGACCCTGGGATCACATGTACCGCCAATCATCTCGAACTTGGGAGGTTTGTACCCCTCCAGAAGCTCAACATCTGGCTGAACATAAATATCTTCGTAGTTCAACCCTTTAACACCTTTGCTACCCTCGACACCTTGGACCCAGCTAGTCAACTTCTTGAGTTCGGCGGCCAAATTCCTGATAAGGGAGTCTTTGTCATCTGATTCGGGTGCACTTGAGATTGGCTGGGTATAGTGGGGTGTAGTGTCCACAAAGATAGGGGTGTTATGGTCGTTTGTGGTGTTTTGTGGTTCAGGATTGTTGTTGCATGTGTGGAGGTATGGGGTTCTGGGTGTTGGCATCAGCAGTGGCAAGAGTGATTGATAGGCTTGCCAGGTTCCGGACTTGTTCTAATTTTTCCCGAAATCTCAGCAAATTCTGCTCAAGAGGAGCAGCAGTTTCCTTGGTAATTGGAGTGTTCGAAGAAGTTTCCTCAATTTCCTTTCTAGCATTTGCATCTCCCATTTTGCCTTTGTTCCTATTTCTGGTAGGACTCGAAGGAGGAAGAGGGCCCTTGGATCTTGTTGAGTATGCTGATGGTGCCAGAATGAACGAACTAACCTTTGGGAAGGGGAATAAAAATAAAAGAAAAACAAAAAGGTAAAAAGTTAGTGCGGATTTTGAAAAAATAATATTGCGGTATTTAAACATGTTGTGCAGGAATATAAATCGTTTCCTAAATTGGGTGCCTCATTGTGCCCGAGGTAGGCCTAGCGACAAGTTAAATTTGGAGAACTTATAATGCTAAATGCCTCATTTTATTGATAAAAATAAGACGAGTCTAAAACGTAATTTGAAATAACGGAAAGATGTCACTAATGACCAGTGGCCTTATTACATTAGGAAAGCAGGAAATAAAATATCCTAACTACTTGGTCCCAGAAGGACCTTCCCCAGATTCAGTATTCTTGCCTCCCTCGTACAGCTGCATCAACTTGCGCAGTCCTAGAAGCAAATAGGCTCGAGCCAAATGTCCGCCTGCACTTCCCTCAGCATTTTGGCAGTCTTCAATCCTCTTCAAGGACTTTCCTTCCGACTCTACTAGACCTCTTTCCAGATACCCTAACCGCTTGTTGGTGTTGACAGTCATGTCTTTCCACTCGTCGATCAATTTCTGGCGAGCTTCTTGTATTTCCCGATGCTCATTTTCACACTCTCGCATCCTCTTGCGCAATTGATTGTATTTAACCTGCGCTGCAGCTTTCTCATCAATAATCCTATGACCTCGGACGAACCCTAGGTGCCTAAACCAATGTGATCGTCTTCTAACCAACCCGAATAATGCGGCACACACCCTGCATGATACCTGTCTACTTCAATAGTTTCTCTTCCCAAGACGAGCTTGCAATGCCACATATGTTGAGCTTGACACTTGTGCGGGCTATCATCATCTTGAAAGTTAGCCTTGAAATGACTCATTTTGTCTACCCTTGGTATGATTTGTTTCCTCCCTGCTTGCCTCATGGCTCGGAGAGGGACATAATGACGAGTTCCCCTCAGACCGATGAGTATGAGGAACGGTGCATCTCGAGAACGAACAATGAAATCCCCTGTTGGGAACCACTCAAACATCCACTATACTTGATATTCCTTTAGATTTTCAAACAGCTCTACCCATCCTCCAGTGTCCTCCGGCTGAGCGAGCATGTTGGGCATGAAGTTCATTCGTTTGGGGTGGTGGAAAGCGATATGGTCATCCCAATCCCTGCGTATAATCTCCTGTCGGTAGTCACCTTTCTGAAGGTTTTCTATAAGCCAGAGTTGAAGTAACAGATTACAAACCTCAAAGTGCGGGGCCCCTTGTTGACATTTTCCCAAGGCTCGATAGATTTCAGCGATGATCATGGGCACTATGCTGAAAGACTTCCCGTCGATCCCTTCCATTAAGGTTTTGGTTACCATGGCTAGTCTGGTATGGATCCTAGCCTTCTTCATGGGAAAGATCACCATACCCAAGAAACAGAACATGAATACAAAGACCCTCCTATGTATATGCCCCAAAGAGGTAAGGGCGAATTCGTCAGTTTAGGTGCGGTGGGACTTGCTATGGCCAAACCTTTCATACAGGAAGTCAAATGGTATATAGGAATCTTTTAGGCAAGTCAGATCTGGATTCTTCTTGAGTCCCATCATTTTGAGGAAACCCCTACCCTTGCGATTTTCTGTTATAAGTTGACCCCGAGTCTCCCAAGGAATTCCAGCTAGACCCCCTATTTCTTCTAGCAAAGGGGTCATTTCGAGGTCCCCAAAGCGAAAAACCGACCGATCACTATCCCAAAACAGAGTTGCAGCCTCTATGGTTTTGTTGTTAAGCTGGATTTCCAGAAGTGAGGGCAAATTCCCTAAGTACTTGCGGACAAGGGTCTGATCGCTGGCATGAAGATCCTCCCACCAACTTAGCAGCCTTGGGTGAATGTTAGATACCATATCGAATCTGGGGATTTCGTGCCTCATTTTCAGCAAAAAAAAGGGTTAGACCCAGACTCGACTATTTAAATCAATAATTAGCATAAGGCATTTAGTTCTCCAAATAAATACACACAATGTGAAGGCGTCCGTTTGGGTTTTGAGGAAACCCGATGGACTTTGGTTTAGGCTATCTTAATGAGTCATTGTGCGGACCACATAACTGACTCGGCTAAGTTTGACATTTTAATAGAGTAAGGTTTCTATTTTTTTGATGTGCTAGACAAGGTACCCTTGAGCGGACAACTCAAGAGGGAAAGGTGTGGAACCGTAGACTACACCATTGATCGACTAGTTTTACCGCAAATATCCCTTTGCCACATTTAGGGGGTTATAATATCGGAAGTGCGCAACCACTCATTATAAGTGTTGCTATAGGATTTGTTTTGGCACGAGTGGAACATGATGTTGAAGATGCAGTTACAAAAATGAAGCAAATTGCATGTATTTTCACGTTCATATAGTAAAAGATTACAGTAAATGCTCAAAAATTACAACGGTATTGAAATAGTAATAAAGCAGTAAAGGATGACAAAGTGGCTAGTGTATCGACGAACTCATTCTGTATTCTCGGAACATGCTGGAATTTCGTTTTTCTGAATCTCTTCCTCAACTCCTGTATGGGATGTAGGTAAGGGAGTATCTTAGGATTATTGGTTGCCCATTCCTCTCGAACCTGATTTATTAGTAAGTCCGAGTCTCCAATCACTATTAGCTCCTGAACATCATGTCGATGGCCAGTTTGAGCCCTAAGATGCAGGTTTCATATTCGGCCATGTTGTTGGTGCACGGGAACCTAAGATTGGCGGATACTGGGTAATGCTGACCGGTTTCTGATACCAAGACTGCTCCTATGCCAACTACTTTGAAATTCGCAGCTCAATCGAAAAACATCCTCCAACCGTCATAGAATTTTGCAATGTCTTCTCCTATGAAAGATACCTCTTCATCAGGAAAATATGTCTTTAGAGGTTCGTATTCTCCTCCCACGGGATTCTCGGCGAGGTGGTCTGCCAAAGCTTGCCCTTTGTCTGCCTTATGAGTAACATAAACAATGTCGAACTCGCTTAACAGGATTTTCCATTTGGTGAGCTTACCGGTAGTCATGGGCTTCTGAAAGATATACTTTAACGGATCCATCCTTGATATGAGATAAGCGGTGTAAGCACAGAAATAGTACCTCAACTTCTGATCTACCCGGGTCAGAGCACAACATGTGCGTTCTAATAAAGAATATCGAGCCTCATACGGAGTAAACTTCTTGCTGAGGTAGTAGATGGCTTGCTCCTTTCTCCCAGTTTCATCATGTTGTCCTAAAATACAACCGAACGCTCCATCCAATACTGCGAGATAAAGTAATAAGGGTCTCCCTGGCTCAGGCGAAACCAAGACCGGCAGCGTTGACAAGTATTCCTTGATTCTATCAAAAGCCCTTTGACAATCATCTGTCCATTTGGGGGCAGCATCCTTCTTAAGCATCTTGAAGATAGGTTCACAAATTACAGTGGACTAAGCTATGAATCTACTGATATAATTGGCCTTCCCAGAAAGCTCATCACATCCTTCTTGTTCCTTGGCGGTGGCAACTCTTGAATGGACTTGACCTTTGACGGATCCAATTCTATTCCTCGACGACTTACAATGAAACCCAATAGCTTTCCAGCAGGAACCCCGAATGCACACTTGGCGGGATTCAGTTTCAAGTTGTACCTCCTCAATCTGTTGAAGAATTTTCTCAGGTCTTCCATATGCTCTGCAACTTTCTTGGATTTGATGATGACGTCATCCATATACACCTCGATCTCTTTATGTATCATGTCATGAAAGATAGTAGTCATGGCCCTCATGTAGGTGGCACTAGCATTCTTCAAACCAAATGGCATCATTCTGTAACAGTACATCCCCCATGGCGTGATGAAATCCGTTTTCTCTGCATCTTCTTTATCTATCCATATCTGATGGTACCTATCAAAACAGTCGACGAATGACTGCAATTCATGCTTGGTGCAGTTGTCAATCAGGATGTGTATATTTGGCAAGGGGAAGACATCTTTGGGACTAGCCCGGTTGAGATCTCGGTAGTCTACACATACTCTAACCTTCCCATCTTTCTTCGGTACTGGCATGATGTTAGCTAACCATGTTGGATACTCTACCACCCTGAGAACCCTGGCTTTGACTTGCTTGGTAACTTCCTCTTTGATTTTCAAACTCATGTCTGGCTTGAACTTTCTGAGCTTCTATTTTACTGGCGGACATGTCGGATCTGTTGGCAACTTGTGAGCTACAATGGATGTGCTGAGACCAGTCATATCGTCATATGACTAGGCGAAAATGTCTTCATACACGTTTAAGAACTCTGTGTACTCTTTCCTTTCTGATGATGACAAATGCACGCTGATGCGAGTTTCTTTGATATTCTCTATATCTCCCAAATTAACAACCTCAGTTTCATCCAAGTTAGACTTAGGTCTGTTCTAAAAGTTCTCGACCTCTCTGACAACCTCTTCTGGTATATCATCTTCCTCTCCTGAATCTATATCCGTTTGTTGCGTTGCCTCGTTGCAAGTTACAGTCGTCGGTTCATCATCAAGATATGTAATAGTAATGCTGTGTAAAATAAAGTAAATGATAGAGAAAAGTAATAAGAGTGAGATACAAAAATAAACTTGGAAAATGCTTTTGATTAAATTCATAACTGTTCGAAACATCGGAGCTCTTTTCAAAAGTAAAGACAATGCGGAAAATTAAAATCAACTAAAAAGTAAAATGTGATGCCTGGTGCGTCGTTTAGCCTTGCTACCCCAAAGCTTTCCGGCCACTGGTGGTCCTGACTGACCAATTGGTGAGGCATTCCCCTCGGTTCACAGCTTGAATGGAAGGGCATTCCTCCCCTTCCTCCTCGAAGATAACACAACAGTCCATATCATCTCCCAGAAACAGGTTCTTCATCGCTGCTAGTGTTTCGTCTTCCTCTGATCCATATATAATGTCAGCAGGCTGAAAGGTCTACTCCAACTGAGGTATAGGGTGATATAGCGGATAATAGGGACCGCGCCATGGTGGCGACCATTCATTGAACTCTTTCCAGGTGTACTCATACCCTTGGCCAAAAGTAGTACCGTTCTTCTTCAGCTTGATGGGTTTGGTGATACCCTAGAGATTCTTGCCAAGTCCTTTTACGGGTTCATACCCGCTCCAATTTAGGATGCTCTCAATCTTGTTATCCCACCACTTGTCTTTGTCTATGGCATTTTCTCCGCCTATTCTTCTTCTACCTCCGATCATTGGGATGGTTTGGCGACTGTATATAAGGTTGCTACCGTCGCCATGAATGATCATTTCCTGATGATTCCATTCAAACTTCACTGCTTGATTTAGGGTTGATGCCACAGCCCCAGCGGCGTAGATCCAGGGTCGTGGTAGGCCCCATTTGAAGACACATGCTAACTTCCCCAATGGTAGATCTTTGAGACCCATCAAAATCTTTAACATTGATAGCCCCATCTTTGATCTCATTCAAACCTTTCCCCAATGTTCTGAGAGTCACTAGCGGACAAAT
>MU740214.1:31071-44195 GCA_026770625.1 Nicotiana glauca
TATGTTGCTGGGAACATAAGCTTCACTCAATATCTTCATCAAGGCATTTTTATGTGCCTCAGAGCTTTGCAGAAGAGCCAGGAAGGAAATCTGCGCTGGTGTTTTGTTCGGTTGCTCAACGACCGAGTATTCCTTGGCTTGTATTTTCCTCCAAAGGTCATCGGGTCCAGTTTTAATAGGCCGCCCGGAGGCCTGCTTGCTGGACTCAGCTAAATGTTCCGAAGTGTATACCCTACCGGTTCTAGTCATGCCCTGTGTGGCGATCGCTTCTCCAGTATGTATTTTCCTTTTTCTCCTAGCTTCCGCTGTGTAATCCCAAGGTATGGTGTTTGACTTGAACGGGGTCACGTCTGTCATGGAAACCAGAATTGGCACCCTTGGAGGTAACACAACAACTTCAAATGGTGCAGGTGCCTTTAGAACTCCGAACTCGACCTCAGTTGGTTTTGGCGCCTTTGCAGGAGGCACTTCAAACTCGAGTGGTGCAGACACATTTACCACATTGCCCTCAAAGGGCTGGATCTGAACAACAATGGGATTGAGGGTAACCGTAGGTCTCTTAGGCTCATCTCCTTCGGCAATCAATCCGATTGACCCTTTGGGGTGCCAATCATCCTCTATCTCGATCATATGGATGACTCCACCCTTGTGGTCAGGCTGAGGGTTGTTGCGGACATTGGGAGTGGGCTCCTTTGCCACAATGACCTTGTTATAAATCAAAGTCTGAATCTTATCTTTCAACGAGCGACACTTATCGATGGTATGGCCTTTCATTCCGGAATGGTATGCGCAAGTTTTGTTTGGATTGACCCACTGGGAGGGATTTTCTGGAGTTATGGCTGGGATAGGAGTAACATAACCGGCTATTTTGAGTTTTTCATATAGTTGGTCGATTGGCTCGGCTATAGCGGTATATTATCTGGGGGATCTGCGGTCAAAATTTGGTCTGGGTCGAGGAACATTTTGGCGAGTCGGTGGTAATGGGTAATGAGAGGGTTGGGAGTTATATGCTTGGTACACGGGCGCGGGTTGGGAATATATTGGTGAGGTGGGTTGATATGTGGGTGGTGGAGGTGATTGGTAGGCGGATGGTGGCATTTGGTATGTAGGTGAGGGTGCATGGTAATTTAGGGTAGGTTGATATGTGAGTGGAGTTGAGGGATAGGTTTGGTACTTCATAGGGGATTTGGTTCTTTGCGCAGCCATTATGGAATACACGTCCTTTTTCTTTGACGTGCCACCGGACTGTAAGGCCTTGTTCGTGGCCTATAATGCTTCGAGATTGGTGACCATACCATTCTTGATACCTTCTTCGATTATTTCTGCCAACTTGATGATGTCGGAGAATTTCTAACCCTCTATCAACATCAGTCTCTCATAGTATTGCGGATCCTGAGCCCGGACAAAGAACCTGTTCATCTGCTCTTCCTCGAGGGCTGGCCTGACCTTGGCAGCTTCTCACCTCCAACGAAATGCATACTCGCGAAAGGTTTCTATGGGCTTCTTCTTTAGAACCTGGATATAGAACACATCCGGTGCATTCTCAGTGTTGAACCTGAACCGGTTCATAAAGTCGGACGCCATGCTCACACAAATTGTCCACTTCTTTGAATCCTGGCTGATGTACCAAGACAAGGCATCGCTTTTAGACTGCTCATGAACAGTTTCATGCAGATTTTCTCGTCCCTTCCAACTCCTACCAGCTTTTCACAATACATTCTTAGATGGACCCTAGGATCACCTGTACCGCCAAACATCTCGATCTTGGGAGGTTTGTACCCCTCCAAAAGCTCAACATCTGGCTAAACACAAAGATCTTCGTAGTTCAACCATTTAACACCTTTGCTACCCTCGACACCTTGGACCTGACTAGTCAACTTCTTGAGTTCGGCGGCCAAATTCCTGATAAGGGGGTCCTTGTCATCTGATTCGGGTGCACTTAAGATTGGCTGGGGATAGTGGGGTGTAGTGTCCACAAAGATAGGGGTGTTATGGTCGTTTGTGGTGTTTTGTGGTTCGGGAGTGTTGTTGCATGTGTGGAGGTATGGGGTTCTAGGTGTTGGCATCAGTAGTGGCAAGAGTGATTGATAGGCTTGCCAGGTTCCGGACTTCTTCTAATTCTTCCCGAAATCTCAGCAAAGTCTGCTCAAGATGAGCAGCAGTTTCCTTGGTAATTGGAGTGTACTGAGAAGTTTCCTTAATTTCCTTTCTAGCGTTTGCGTCTCCTATTTTGCCTTTGTTCCTATTTCTGGTAGGACTCGGAGGAGGAGGTGGAGGAGGGCCCTTGGATCTTGTTGAGTATGCTGATGGTGCCAGAATTCATGAACTAACCTTTGGGAAGGGGAATAAAAATAAAAGAAAAACAAAAAGGTAAAAAGTTAGTGCGGATTCTGAAAAAAATAATATTGCGGTATTTAAACACATTGTACAGGAATATAAATCGTTTCCTAATTTGGGTGCCTCGTTGTGGCCGAGGTAGGCCTAGCGACAAGTTAAATTTGGAAAACTTATAATGCTAAATGCCTCATTTTATTGATAAAAATAAGACGAGTCTAAAACATAATTTGAAATAACGGAAAGATGTCACTAATGGCCAGTGGCCTTATTACATCAGGAAAGCAGGAAATAAAATATCCTAACTACTTGGTCCCAGAAGGACCTTCCCCAAATTCGGTATTCTTGCCTCCCTCGTACAGCTGCATCAACTCGTGCAGTCCTAGCAGCAAATAGGCTCGAGCCAAATGTCCGCCTGCACTTCCCTCTGCATTTTGGCAGTCTTCAATCCTCTTCAAGAACTTTCCTTCCGACTCTACTAGACCTCTTTCTAGATACCTTAACCGCTTGTTGGCATTGACAGCCATGTCCTTCCACTGGTCGATCAATTTATGGTGAGCTTCTTGTATTTCTCGGTGCTTATTTTCACACTCTCGCATCCTCTTGCGCAGTTGATTGTATTTAACCTGCACTGCAGCTTTCTCATCAATAAGCCTATGACCTCGGACGAACCCTGGGTGACCTAAACAAATGTGATCATCTTCTAACCAACCCGAATAAATCGGCACACACCCTGCATGATATATGTATGCTTCAATAGTTTCTCTCCCCAAGACGAGCTTGCAATGCCACATATGTTGAGCTTGACACCTGTGCGGGCTATCATCGTCTTGAAAGTCAGACTTGAAATGACTTATTTTTTCTAACCTTGGTATGATTTGTTTCCTCCTTGCTTGCCTCATGGCTCAGAGAGGGACATAATGATAAGTTCCCCTCAGACCGATGAGTATGAGGAACAGTGCATCTCGAGAACGAACAATGAACTCCCCTGTTGCGAACCACTCGAACATCCACTATACTTGCTCTTCCTTTAGATTTTCAAATAGCTCTACCCATCCTCCAGCGTCCTCCGGCTGAACGAACATGTTGGGCATGAAGTTCATTCATTTGGGGTGGTGGAAAACGATATGGTCATCCCAATCCCTGCGTATAATCTCCCATAGCTAGTCACCTTTCTGAAGGTGTTCTATAAGCCAGAGTTGAAGTAACATATTACAACCGTCGAAGTGCGGGGCCCCTTGTTGACATTTTTCCAAGGCTCAATAGATTTCAGCGATTATCATGGGCACTATGCTGAAAGACTGCCCGTCGATCCCTTCCATTAAGGATTTGGTTACCATGGCTAGTCCGGTGTGGATCCTAGCCTTCTTCATGTGAAAGATCACCATACCCAAGAAACAGAACATGAATACAAAGACCCTCTTATGTATATGCCCTAAAGAGGTAAGGGCGAATTCGTCAGTGTAGGTGCGGTGGGACTTGCTATGGCCAAACCTTTCATACAGGAAGTCAAATGGTATATAGGAATCTTTTAGGCAAGTCAGATCCGGATTCTTCTTGAGTCCCATCATTTTGAGGAAACCCTTACCCTTGCGATTTTCTGGCATAGGTAGACCCGGAGTCTCCTAAGGAATTCCAGCTAGACCCCCTATTTCTTCTAGCAAAGGGGTCATTTCGAGGTCCCCAAAGCGAAAAACCGACTGATCACTGTCCCAAAACAGAGTTGCAGCCTCTATGATTTTGTTGTTAGGCTGGATTTCCAGAAGTGAGGGCAAATTCCCTAAGTACTTGCGGACAAGGGTCTGATCGCTGGCATGAAGATCCTCCCACCAACTTAGCAGCCTTGGGTGAATGTTAGATACCATACCGAATCTGGGGATTTCGTTCCTCATTTTCAGCAAAACAAAGGGTTAGACCCAGACTCGACTATTTAAATCAATAATTAGCATAAGGCATTTAGTTCTTCAAATAAATGCACACAACGTGAAGGCGTCCGTTTGGGTTTTGAGGAAACCCGATGGACTTTGGTTTAGGCTATATTAATGAGTCATTATGCGGATAACATAACTGACTCAGCTAAGTTTGACAGTTTAATAGAGTAAGGTTTCCATTTTTTTGATGTGCTAGACAAGGTACCCTTGAGCAGAGGGAAAGATGCGGAACCGTCGACTACACCGTTGATCGACTGGTTTTACCGCAAATATATCTTTGCCACATTTAGGGGGTTATATCGAAAGGGTGCAACCACTCATTATAAGCATTGCTATAGGATTTGGTTTGGCACGAGTGGAACATGATGTTGAAGATGCAGTTACAAAAATAAAGCAAATTGCATGTATTTTCACGTTCATATAGTAAAAGATTACAGTAAATGCTCAAAAATTACAACGATATTAAAATAGTAATAAAGCAGTAAAGGAAGAAATTAAAAGAAAGGGAAAGCATGAAGAGCCAAGTTAGTAATCATGATGAAATAATTAAAGGCGGGAAATAAAAGCAATTAAGGAAGCAATAAAGTCACAAGAGCACGTAATGGTAAAAGCCTTAAAAACTTCCCCAGCAGAGTCACCATGCTGTCGACGCCCCCCTTTTTCCCTCCTTCTTTAAAAGAAAGAAATCGGGTTTATGACATTATGGACAAAACAACTCTTATTAACTTTTGAGGAATCAGGTTATGAAATTTGAAGAGTCGCCACCTAATGATTATAGTGCATTAGGACACTTTAAAGAAAAAGAAGAAGATTTTTGAAAGAAAACCAGAGTTCGGATAAGGGCTTGAGATTATCTCGAGGGGAAGGTGTTAGGCACCCCTCAAGATCCACTAGTGTGGTTCCCGTCCATGCTTAATTGTGACTTTAAAGTAGAAAAGAACAAGTAAGGTTTGCACATAGTAGTTACAAATAAGTAAAAAACAAATTTAGAAAGGAAGGAAAGGACATAAATGATTTTAAAAGAGAAGGATTAATTGGAAGAAAACATAAATTTAAGAAGAATATTATAAAAATAAAGAAAATGAAAGGGGGTCCTAGGTTTAAATACAATATGGATCACATCAATGCAATACCCAGCAATCACTCCTCAAAAGAGGGGTCGCACGAGATATTAGCGCACCGGTCATCATATCAATATTCTACCCTTCCCGTCCCGTAAAGGTTATTTAAACGTGTGGATTGGTCACAAGTGCTTATTGCGTGCTATTACCTGTCCCGTCCTATAGGTCCTAGAGGGTATTTAGGACCGCTATTCCTATAAGGTAAGGACTAGGCTGAACCCTTAGGTTTAAAAGTCAAAATGCTAAGCGACATACATAACAAATAGGACTACACATAAAGGAATCATATAAAGGGGCATGTAAAAGGCTCAAATATCCCTCCATAGATAGGCATATAATCAGCACATCGCAAACACATTGAAGGTCTAAAAAATGAGAATTTAAAAAAAGCAAGAATGTCGAAGATAGGTTTCCGAAAGTTGGACAGAAAGTAGAAAGTTTGACTGAAGGACGAATTTCAGAAGTAAAAGAGGGCAATAAGTATATAGAAATTAGTATGGAAACATACTTTTGAAAATCATAGTAGAGATATTAAAGACACAGTACTCTGAGAAGTTTTAGGAAAATAGTAGCATAATTCTGGGTTGAAAAAAAAAAGGTAACTCAGTAGAAAACATATAGCACATATATGATTATCTAAAAATAGTACAAAAGTTTAGTGGGAAAACCAAGAAGACTTCAGAGAGGCTGAATTCAGAGAGTTAAAAGAGGTTGAGTAGCCTAAAACATGATTAAAAATGATCAATCGATTTTATCCGGCCTAAGGCTTGCCTAGGCGTTATATACATTGCCTGTTTACCTTAAAGGTGAGCATACATATTAATCCAATTTTAAGAAGAAGACACAATTAATCAGACTTGTGTTGTTAAATAAAACTAGTGAGGCGTTCAAGCAATTGCAACTCAAACGAAAATCCTAGGTAACATGATGTCTAATGCACATAAGGGTCCTAAAATATGGTTTCTAAATGCAGTAGCAATCCTTGTAACAGTAGTTAGTTGGTTATCAACTAATTGTGATTACGAAGTGAGTATAATAACAAGCTGCAAGTAAAAGAGCCTAATACAGGATTTCTAATCGTGTGAGATGCATGTCCTATGCAGGATATCTATTGGACAAATAAGTAGTAAAGCCCTACAAGCATGTTTTCTACCCTTAACCCTTAAACTAGCATACATAACCCTCCCTAATTTCACTATAAACCCCAATTGTTCATTACAAGTTATTACAGACCAAGGCAATTAAATTACAGTAATGAAGATGTGAAAAATAAGAAGTTATTCTATAGGGAGCCTTCAACCAGGCCCAAGTCTCCAACCTCACTTCTTTCGAGTTTCACAGCCTTTTACCAAGGTCTGGGGGTGCGGCAAAGATCCCTAAGGGCCCATTGAGGCCCTTGGCCAATACCAGGCACCCAAACAAGTTACATTGAACAAATGCAAGTGTGGAATTACCAGCCTTGTGCGTCAAAGTTCAGTGGGTACTTAAGGTACCCAAAGCAATGCTTACACGAAGGGGGTAGAACCTAAATTCTAGGTGTAGTGAGATTGTGATAGAGTTTTAAAGAGATTGAGTTGAAAAACGGTTGAAAGAAGGTCCATATAGAACATTTCTTCAAAAAAAAAACAACAGAAGGGGTGATAGGGTTCTTTTAAAGCAATTGAATTTAAAAAGAGAAAACAGTTAAAGATGATCCATATAGAATCAATTTTGAAAGAAAACAACAGAAGAGACAATATCAGGTTAGAGGATCCCATAGGGTTCAGGGAATACAAACACAAACAGGGGAAATGGGAATGGGGGCAAGTAACTCCCAAGTGAGAACACAATTACATATACACAGGCATCAAAGAGAAGCACTTCAGAACTTAAACAATCAAGCAGGTTTCAACCAAAGAGATCAGGACTACATGCTAATAATTGTACTGGGGTTAGGGGATAAGGAGAAACATGCATGAGACAAATAAGGAGAGTAATGGTCATGCTATATTAAGATTGGCATATAAATTAACATAGAGGCATGCTAATTGCAGTAAGAATAACAGAACCCTAAGTAAAATCATAGAAGAAATAGGATGAAGTGTAGCAGGTATAAAAACATGTTGTTTTGAAAGCTGTAAATCAAATGGAGGGAATACCAGTTGAGGATGCAGTAATATAGAGTAATAGTGAACAACAATATGCAGAGGAGAGAGCAATAGTATGTAGAGAAGTGAGCAGCAATAGTAGTGAAGTGAGCAACAATAGCAGAGAAGTGAGCAGCAAGTAGGCAGACCCAAGCAAGTAGCAATGTAGAGAGCAATAGAACAGTAAAGTAGCCTAAAGCTCAGTCTGGGTTTCAAACCATTTGAGTAACCAGTAGTCACAAGGGAAGTGAGTGAGGTTATGTAGAAGAAAGAGAGAACACTAAGTATGTTTTTGTGTAAGAGAGATTTCAAAATAATGAATTTTGTTCGTGTGTTATGGTAAAGAGAGGGTAGAGTATTTATAGTTTTGAAAACCAATAGAGAATAGGGTAACAAGTACATAATTATGGAAACAATACCAATTGGAATCAATCACAGGACCTAATTCATTTTAATCAGGGATTCATAATTCGAATGGGAGTATAGGTTATATCAGATAATGGAAAGAATCAATTAGACGACTGATTACACCATAGTAAGAGTAGTAAGGCATGTAGTATGTAATAAGGGCCAGATACATAATGCTTCAAGTAAGGAAAGCATATACTGAATATTTGAAAATATATTTAAGAGCACAAATATGGTAAAAATATAAATTAACTCTGAAAATTAGTCAAAGAATCACGGACGAGACTAAAATCAGAGGGAATCAGTGCTAAGTATAGAGAGCATTTCACAAGTAAGGAAATAATTCAAAAATCAGTGTAAGAACTTCTAAGGAAAACACATACAAATCAGGGATTCGAAGAGATGCACAAAAATCAGTAGAATAACAGTTAGACCTATAAAATACAATAGGCATTAGAATCAGAGAACCCTAAGCAGGAAAATCACAGGTTCAGTAGAAGACCGGAACCCTAGTAAAACTTAAAGCATGGAACTCAGATTAACCAGAAAACAAACAAGCTCATAACACAAACATAAACACATAATACAGGCACAATCACATAATACTCAAAAAGGAGCAGAAGATATAGTGATTTTGAAAGGGGGCTCAGGAACCCTAGTTTTGAAAAGAAGAATAGAACGTTGAAAAACTTGAATTAATCGAAGAAATCGAGTAGTGAGTAGTGTAAAACACAATGAATAAGCTGAAAATCATTTTAAAAAAGACAGAGATTACGAGATTTAGGCAAAAATTAGGGTTTTGCAATAAATCAGTGAGGTAAGGAACCTGGCTGTGAAACTCGTTAATAATGGCGTACATAGTACCATCGGACTGAAAACCATCGGAGAGGAGGCCGGAGATAAGCCAAGCAAGGCTTCCAGTGACCATCTCGCATGGTGGAAATCTCTGGAGCCTCAAAACTTAGAGAAGATCAACGAGACAAGGCTCCGTGGTGACTGGTGGTCGAGAGAAGTGAGGATGGAGATGGCCGGAGAGGCGATGAAGATGATCGGAGAAGAACCAGAAGGTTCTAGAGAGAAGGAGGAGACGAAGAGACCAAGAGAGAGACCGGTCTCTATGCAAATGAGGGGTAGAGGGGAGGGGGGTCGTTAGATTTAATTAGGGCAATATAATCTGGGCCGTTGATCTCATTTGATCAACGGCTCAGATCAAAACCCAGCTGGATCGGGTATCCGAATGGGGTATGGGTCGGGTCTTAATTGAAATTGGGTTGGGTTAATTGGAATATGGGTTGTCTGAAATGGGGTTAAAATTGGGGTTCAATTGGGCTATGTTTGCAATAAATTTTGGCTAGCATTTAAATAGCCACTTTTCCCCTTTTTATTTTATAAAAATAGTTAAAATGATTTGAAAAACAAATTGAAAACACAGAACTAATTAATAATATATAAATATTAATCTAAAAATACCAGAAATGATTTTATAATTATAAAATGCGGTTAATTGTAAAATAGGCTATAATTGCAATTTCATGCAATTTAGCTTTAGAAATTCCAAATAAATTTGTAAAAATACGCAAAAATCATATTAATTATATTTTGTTGTAAATATGAGAATGAAATACGCTATTCACCAAAAAATGATAATTTTGGGAATAATTTTGGATTTTGTACTGTAAAAATAGACAACGAATTGATTCTAAAAAAAATCTTAAAAATTGAGGAAAAATACCAAAACTTTTGGGCATGCTTATATATGTATACACATGCTATTTTGAAAGTATTTGAGTATAAAAATATATAGGAAAAAATTGGGTATCAACACACCCCACACTTAAACCTTTGCTCGTCCTCGAGCAAGTTAAACCACACTTCTAGGCCTAATCTTTAGATGCATTACCCCAAGTTTATGTCACACGCGCCATTATGCAAGAACAACCTAAGCAGTGCAACAGTCATACCTCAGATGCAGACTCTACACCATGACACACTCGTGCTTACTCTAGTTACTCTAAACAGAGGTGAAAACTCATTTTTTCTTCCTGAGTCACATGCCCTCACATCACAATTCTGAGAGAAGTTCCACACACATAAAATTCAAGCAACAAGGAACCATAGATAGACAAAATTCACTCACTCTCTGCAAAGAACATTCACATGCCACACAGATACACCATAAGCTTTCCTCTAGTGTAATACTTTACTAATCGAGTGTTCAGTCCAAGATCAAGAGGTCTTTATTTGGTTGTAATGTAAGCTAAGGGACGGGTAGGATATATTTGGATATAGTGACTAACCTCCCTAAGCACTTTTAATACAAACTTCCTTTTATTCCAATTTTCATGTTCAGCCCAATCATTCCACCACATTTGTTTCATAGGTGACCCCCACTTTTCTCTAGGTGCAACTGGCCTCTTTCTCTTTTTTTTTTAACAACCGTTGCACCATTCAAGTAATTTTTCTGATTCCCTTTTTCTATTCCACTACCACCCCACACTTTGATTTTTATATGCTCTTTAATAATTCAAGTGCTTCTAGGAGGTATGAGTTTAACAGTCAAACTATTCACACACGGGGATGTAGGTTATTATAATGTTATCAAAGAATAGGCTTCAGGCTCAAAGGGGTTAACTATGGTAATATGCACTGGTGGATTCACAATCATACATGCTACACAAAGAAATGCCTCAATAATCTCTAAAACCAAACAACTTCTATTTCGCTTTGAAAACACACAAGGCAAGTTCTAGGTATCGCATGCAAACACAGAATACAACTATTATCTCACACACACTCGGCATGTAACTCATTCTGAATCAGTTTGTCAACACACTCACATGAGTGTTCAAGCAAGACAAGATGTGCAAAATTAAGGCATCAAAGTATGAGTCTACAAACGAGCCTAGACGTCGCACCCTCAAGTTTGTTTTAGTTATTTGTAGGTGTGAACATTAAAGGTTGCATTCTTGACTTCACCCGTCTTGGTCCAAGAGAGTCCTAAGGGTCTTACAACTATAAAAAGAAAATCTACCTAACCCGGTTCAAGAAAAGCCCTTGGAAAAGAACCGTGGTCAAAAGAAAAACCAAGGGAGAATTACTACACTACCTAAAAAGGAAAAAAAATGCAAAATCTAAATTGACTACTTCCCTCAAGAGTACTTTCCAAGTGGTCCGTGCTTAGGAAGAGTCCCCTACAATTTTTTTTTTTAGTTTTTTTTAAATCCGACTTTGACCCTCAAGAGACCCGTCGACAAGTGTCCGTCGTTGGGCCATGTCAGTTACTTCTAAAGTGAGCACAATCAGTTATACACAACAACACATATACAACACTACAACATTCTCCATGTTTATGTACACTACAATACACTACAAAAGCAAATCTCCCATCCCACACAAAAACTATGGAATGTCCCCATGTCATATCAGAAATAAGGAACAGAAGGGTAAGAAGGCTTCCCCGAGCATCAATCGGAGTCGGAGATGGTGCTGGGGTCCACATGACAGGCTCTCCCCAAAGCACGAAACCACGCCATCATCCAGC
This sequence comes from Nicotiana glauca, assembly GCA_026770625.1. Classification (NCBI taxonomy): domain Eukaryota; kingdom Viridiplantae; phylum Streptophyta; class Magnoliopsida; order Solanales; family Solanaceae; genus Nicotiana; species Nicotiana glauca. Next base: position 42,533 of record MU740214.1, read on the forward strand.
TCTCAGACCTGGCCTGCCGCCGAGACATGGCATCCATACGCACATGCAGGCCATTCACTGAGGAGCGATGATGTTCTACCTCTTCCTCCACAGACCGCAATATAGGCTGGGTGGAGTGTGATCTAGAGAATCCTACCCCAGTATGGGGACGCTGAGAGGGTCTGGCTCCGTCATAAGATCTCCTTGATGGTACTGGGGCATCCTCCTCATCATCGATCTGAATGGTGGCGGGTACATCTCGACCCACTCTGATGCCCGAAGCTCTGAATGGTGCTTTAGTGGGCAAGGCTCGATCTGTAGGACTGGTGGGGACATTTTTCAGCAAACACAACCTCATCACCATTGAGGGGAAGTAGAACCCCCTAAATAGCAGTGGCGACCGAACGACTAATTCATCTCCAATAATTCTCGCCGCATCAAAATATTTCTTGGTGACGAAAAACCACATCAATAGAGCCCTCAAGTAGTTCACGTCCGTTGTGTTACTTGTGGGCACGAACCGGTTGTAGATGATGGTGAACCAACACTTAGCCAAATGTGCAAATGACTTGGAGTGAAGGGTAATATAGTCCTGTAGTCATATTGGTTGACCCCCTTGTGCAAAGTACATAAGTCATAGTTTCCCAAGTGACCCCTTGTGCGCCGTGGTAATAGTCAATGACCCCAGTGAACTGGGGCAGCCTCAAAACCTAGAGAATCGTTGCAATTGAGGCATTTACCACCCTGCCTCGCACAATCACATCTCGCAAATTATGTTATGGGCAGTTCGCATAGAACTCCCTTACTATCATCACATTCACTGTCTCAGGTTCATTAAATAAGAACTCCATCTCTCTCCGCCGGATTTCCTCGTACATCTCTTCTTTTTTCGCACGGAGGGCTGCCTGGTCAATTTGAATCTCAGGGATAAAGCTTTTGGTGGCCTTGGCATGAAATTGGTCCTCTGCCTCTGGTGACTCAAACCTGGTGGCATTATATTGTGGCACTTGGGAAGTGCCTGCTGAGCTCATTCGCCTTTTACGAGCCATATTACCTGCAAAGAATTTAGGAGAACCATCAAATGCATCCTAACTATTGCCAGTCGGATGGGTACTCAGACTTCGCCACCCGATGGCACCAAACAGGCTCCCCTATTTATTTATTTCTTTCAAACTATGCCAAGCACCCAACTAGCAGGGTGTTTAAAGTTAACATCCTCCACAAAATCCCTCACAACAGGATTATCCCACAATTTCGGCATACAACACCCCACACAATCTCCCTTCACACCAAACACTACCACCATCACAACCTAAGGTGGCCACAAAGTGCTCCAAAATCTCACCATACACCCCAAATTTTCGGCCAAATAGGCCCCTCCACCAACCTTCACCACAAAAATTATGTCCAAGCCTCCAAACATATCAAACATACCCCACAATTGAAGCACCATGAAGCCCCACCCATTTAAACATCAAGCAGGTCCACACGAAGCAAATACAAAGACAAAAGGCAAAAAAAAAAAAGAAAATAAAATAAAAATTTAACACTACATTACCTAGGGTTTAAGTTAAACTATTTTATACTATCTTACCCTAAATTAGAAGAAGAATTAGAAAAGAGAAGAAGAAAAACAACTTACTTGGATGAAGGAGGGAAGGGGGGTAGTGTTGGTGAAGGTTGG
>MU740214.1:44534-71346 GCA_026770625.1 Nicotiana glauca
GGGGGGGGGGGGGGGAGGAGTTTGAGTTGGGAGAAGATGATATGGGAGGGGAAGGGTTTAGGTAGGTTAGAAAAAAGGGGAAAAGAAAAACAAAAAAAAAGAAAAATACAACAATGAAAAATATTCTGGCGTACCTGGGCCTGACCTGGTCTTCCGCGGTTCTACGGCGGTTATGGTGGAACCGTGGTAGACCAAGTTAAGAGAGGGTCTCTCACCGCGATTTGACCGCTGTTACGGTGGTACCGCAGTGATCGACCTTCAGAGGGGGTGTTTGACCGCGATTTGACCGTGGTTACGTTGGAACCGCGGTCTGGGCAGTATTCTGCTTCTACTACTTTTTTTTATTAAGTTCTGCATTACACATACAACAATTTCGTGGGTTGCCTCCCACGCAGCGCTTGATTTAACGTCGCGGCACGACGCAGGATGAGCACATTTAAGGCTCGCTCGACCTATGTGGTTCAGTTAGGTGCAGCTCAGACACTTCCTTTGGCTCGCTCATGCCCACTTATGGCTTCAATCTTTGACCATTGACTCTAAATGTACGAGAGTCATTCTCTGCGGCAATCTCAACAACCCCTGAAGGGAAAACTTCAACTACTCAAAATGGTCCAGACCATCGTGACTTAAGCTTACCTGGGAACAGATGTAGTCTTGAGTTGTAGAGCAATACCATGTCCCCGGGTTTGAAATTCCTCTCAACAATGTTCTGGTCGTGCAACCTCTTTGTTCTCTCCTTGTACAATTTTGTGCTCTCGAAAGCAAGATATCTGAACTCCTCGAGCTCATGCAATTCAGTGATTCTTGTTGTGCCTGCAGCTTCCGTATCCAAGTTTAGCTGTTTCAACGCCCACCACGCTTTATGTTCGAGTTCCACTGGCAGGTGGCAGGCCTTCCCAAAACACCAACTTGTATGGTGACATACCAATTGGTGTTTTGAAAGCAGTTCTGTAAGCCCAGAGTGCATCATGTAGCTTCCTCGCCCAATCAGATCTTATGGCGTTCACAGATTTTGTCAACACACTCTTGATTTCTCTATTGGACACTTCAACTTGTCCACTAGTCTGCAGGTGGTAAGGAGTAGCCACCTTGTGGCGCACATCGTACTTAGCAAGCAAATTTTCAAGGTCTCTGTTGCAGAAGTGAGTGCCTCCATCACTGATAATTGCTCGTGGTGTCCCGAAGCGGGTGAATATGTTCTTCTTCAAAAATCCCACTACTACTTTTGCATCATTGGTGGGTAACGTGGTAGCTTCCACCCATTTGGACACATAGTCTACAGCAACAAGAATGTACTTATTGCCATAGGAGCTGGCGAAGGGAACCATGAAATCAATCCCCCAGACGTCAAACACTTCCACCTCTTGAATTGGGTTCATGGGCATCTTGTGGTGCCAGGAAATGTTCCCGGTCTGCTGACATTCATTGCAGCCCTTCACTCATAGGTGCGTATCTTTAAACACTGTTGGCCAGAAGAATCCAGCCTCTAGCACCTTTGCCGCTGTCGTGACCCCGCCAAAGTGTCCACCATACGCCGATGCATGACAAGCCTGCAAAATAGAAGATTGCTCTATCTCGGTGACGCATCTCCGGAGCATATTATCAAAGAATATTCTAAACATATAAGGCCCGTCCCAGTAATACTGGCGGCTTTCACAATAATACCTTTTCCTTTGGACCGATGAAAGGTCGTGAGGAATTATACCACTGGCCAGGTAATTAGCAAAGTCTGCATACCATGGCGCTTCCTGAAGAGTGGTGGCGAGAAGCTGCTTGTCTGGAAAAGTTTCCAGAATTTCCTCAACTTCAACTGCATTTTCAGCTCCCTCAAGTCGTGATAGATGATCATCGACTTGATTCTCAGTGCCCTTATGGTCACGAATTTCAAGATCAAATTCTTGCAGTAGCAACACCAAACGAATAAGGCGTGTCTTAGATTCTTTCTTTTTGATTAAGTACCTGAGAGCTGCATGGTTAGTATATACAATTACCTTAGACCCAATCAGGTAGCATCGGAACTTGTCAAACGCGAACACCACAGCTAACATCTCCTTCTCAGTCACAGTATAGTGCAACTGGGATCCACTCAGCATTCTACTAGCATAGTAGATTGGGTGCATCAGTTTGTCTTTCCGTTGGCCCAGCACTTCCCCCACTGCGTAGTCACTAGCATCACACATCAGTTCGAACGGTTGCTCCCAGTTGGGGGCAACAATGATGGGTGCTGAGACCAGTCTCTGTTGAAATCCTTAAATGCCACCCTGCAGTCATCAGAAAATAAAAACGGGTTATCTTTTTCTAAGAACTTACAGAGAGGGTTGACAATTTTGGAGAAGTCTTTTATGAACCTCCGGTAGAAATCGGCATGCCCAAGGAAGCTTCTGATTGCTTTGACTGAAGTTGGGGGAGGTAGCTTTGCTATTACATCCACTTTCACACGGTCCACCTCAATTCCTTTGCTCGACACCGGTTCCCCAAGACTAAACCTTCTTGTACCATGAAATGGAACTTATCCCAGTTCAAAACCAAGTTAGTCTCGATACACCATTTCAGCACACGCGTTAAATTTATCAGGCACTCATCAAATGAATTCCCCACCACTGAGAAGTCATCCATGAATACCTCCATTATGTCCTCCACCATGTCAGTGAATATGGCCATCATACACCGTTGGAATGTGGCAGGTGCATTGCATAGGCCAAAGGGCATCCGTCTAAAGGCATAAATGCCATACGGGCAGGTGAAGGAGATCTTCTCTCTGTCATCCGGTGCAATGGAGATCTGATCGTACCCTGAGTACCCATCCAGAAAATAGAAGTGTGACCTCCCTGCCAGTCTGTCCAACATTTGATCAATGAAGGGAAGTGGGAAGTGGTCTTTCCGGGTGGCAAGATTTAACTTCCGATAGTCCATGCAAATTCTCCAGCCTGTGACGGTTCTTGTAGATATAAATTCATTGTTGTCATTTTTCACAACCGTCATGTCACCCTTTTTAGGAACACATTGAACTGGGCTTACCCAGCTGCTGTCAGAGATTGGGAAAATAATTCCCGCATCTAACCACTTTATTACTTCCTTCTTCACCACTTCCTTCATGTTGGGGTTCAGTCTTCTCTGGTGTTCCCTGGAAGGTTTGTGACTTTTTTCCAGCAGAATCTTGTGCATGCAGTAGGCGGGGATGATCCCCTTGATGTCTGTCATGGTCCACCCAATGGCAGTTTTGCACTCCCTTAGTACCTTCAAGAGTTGTTGAGCCTGCACATCTAACAAACTAGATGAGATAATATCACGTAATGTGGAGTCAAGCCCTAAATATTCATACCTGAGGTGGGCGGGCAATGGCTTTAACTCCAGCTTTGGTGGTTCTTTGATGGATGGCTTGGCCGGAGGAGTTTCTCTCTTTTCCAAGTGCAAGGGCTCAAATTTTAGATTTCTGTCCCAGAACCCTCTACCTTCTAATGCCAACACCCATTCCGCCAAATCCTTACCATTCATTTCATCCAAGTTCATCAAACATGCAGAAAGGGGGTCCTTAATAGTCAACACCTCATCATCAGACTCTACTATTACATCCACGACATCAATAAGAGAGCAATTGGCTAATTTGCTTGGTCGCCTCATAGACTTCTGCACATTGAATGTTATTTCTTCATCATTGAGTCTCATCTTGAGCTCCCCAGTCTCACAATCAATTAGAGCTCTACCCGTGGCCAGGAATGGTCTTCCTAAGATTATAGGAATCTCTTCATCCACTTTGCAATCCAGGATCACAAAATCTGTAGGGAACACAAATTTTCCTACCTGAATCAGCACATCATCTAAGATCCTAGACGGTCATTTCACGGTCCCGTCGGCCAGCTGCAACAACATGGAGGTGGGTCTAGCTCTCCCAATGCCCAACCTCTTATAAATAGCCAGGGGCATAAGATTAATGCTGGCCCCTAAATCACAAAGTGCCTTATCAAAGGCAAAATTACCAATAGTGCATGGAATTGTAAAGCTCCCTAGATTAGACAACTTTTCTGCAATTGGTCTAGACACCACTGCACTACAGGTCTGAGTAAGTATAACCGTGGCCAAGTCTTGAAAGTCAAACTTCCTGGACATCGAGTCCTTCATCATTTTTGCATATCCAGGCATCTCCTTTAAAGCTTCAATCTATGGTATATTTACCTGGATTTGTTTAAGCATCTCAAAGAACTTCTTATATTGCTCCTTTTTTTTATGCTTGGCCAACCTCTGTGGAAAAGGTGCAGGAGGTCTCTTCTTCCCAATCATTTGGGACTGATCTTTACCAGTTACTATCTCAATTACTGGCTCCTGAATTGGCTCAACGGCTTTCTCGATCTCCTGCTGAATGCTCTCTTCTTCCTGCGCAGGCTGGACTGTCACCTCTGTCAGTTTAGTTGACTCATCCAGCTCAATGGGCACTGGTATAAGTGTCTCAGCCTGTCTAGTTTCTCTAGATCTCTCTTGCTCTACATCCAAGTCTCTGCCATTATGTAGACTCACCGCCATCAACTGCTTTGGGCCCTGATCTTTTGGATTTATCTGGGTGTCTGCAGGTAATGTCCCCTGAGGATGATTGTTCAGAGACATTGAAATCTGGCCCATTTGCACTTCAATATTTTTGATTGCTGCATCATGTACATCTACTCTTTCATTTATTTTTGTATTGAACCCAATAACCTGCTCCATCATTGCTTCAAGTCTAGTGAACCCATCTTCTTGCCTTCCACCGTGCTGCTGCTGAGGTGGGGGATACCCTTGGTGCTGATTGTGATTATCGTACCCCTGTGGCCTTGGATAAGGTGCCAAATTGTTGGGGGGTCTCACACCTCCTATGTTTTCAGTGCTAAACTGTGGCTGAGCTGGCCTGTATTGCTGCTGATTCTGCTGACCCCAGTTCTGATTGCCCTGTCTTTGTCCTCCATAGTTTGACACATAGTTCATGTCTTCAGGGTGCTGGTGATGATGATCATGTTCCGCGTTCCAAGGATTACCAATTGGCTGACTAATGCAAGATGTGCACAAGCCCCCATTGGTAGTATCTACAATATCCACTTGCTGTTTCTGCCTTGATTCCTCCACCTTTTTGGTGAGTATGCTCATCTGTGTCACTAGGGTCGCCACATTTTCAACCATGGAATTTGATGGATCAAAAGGCACTGCGTGCACCACTAGAGTGATAGGTGCATTCCTGATCGTCCATCTCGAATTCTGTGCCATTTTGTTAAGCAGAATCTGACCTTCTCTCCAGGTTTTGCTAAAAAATGCTCCACCCGCTGAGGCATCTACAATGTTCTTCATGCTATCTGACAGTCCCATGTAAAACCGTTGTCCCAACATCTGATTTAGAATACCATGGTGTGGACATACAACCAACATTCCTTTAAACCGGCTCCATGTCTCATGCACTGTCTCCATTGGTTTCTGTTTAAAGCTCACGATCTCATCAATTTGTTGAGCAGTTTTGTTGGGCGGGTGGAATTTGATGTGAAATTGCTTGATTAACTCATCCCAAGTTTCTATAGAGTTTATGGGGAGTGAGTTTAGCCAGACCTGAGTAGCTCCTGTCGACGAGAATGAAAACAATAACAACCTGATTGCTTTCGGAGTTACATTGGGCTGCCTTTGGGTTTTTCAAATAGACAGGAAGTTCTTCAAGTGCTGCTGAGGATCTTCGACTTGTGTCCCAGAAAAGAGTCCCTTGTTTTGCAACAAGTGCAACATGTTATTCGTGATCTAGAACGATTCATCTTGTATCGCAGGCACAACAATGGCAGTGGCCAGATTGTCAGGTGTGGGTTGTGCCCAGTCATATAGTGCAGCCTCAGGCACAGGAGGTGCCACTTCTCTGACATTTCCGTTGACGTTGTTTACGTCACCCATGTCAATTTCGAGTTTGTGTGTTTGTTGGGGTTGTTGAAGTCTTTTTTTGGCAAGGTTCAATATCCGGAATGTTTTCTCGGGGTCTGAGAGTCCTTCAAGTAGTTCTCCAGTCCTCGTAGAATTTCTAGGCATACACCTGTGCAACCAAATCAACAACCGTCAAAATTTTAATGAAAAATTAGGTATAGAGAAAACTGACTACACTCAGAATTTTTATGTTTCTATCAATGGTAATTGATAATTTCGTTAATTCCCCGGCAACGATACCAAAATTTGATCACGCCCAACTATGCCTTATAAAAAGGATAATGCGGACGTTGCAAATATAACCTGAGTATTATGCCTAGAGTCGAATCCACTGAGAATTAACCTATCAATCACTATCTTTATACCTACTAAACTCTTTAGAATCAATTTCCCAAATGTTGAGAATCCCAGTTGATAGTGTTTTTAATAACTAAGATTAACAGTAAATAATAGCTATAAACTAAAGATGCTAAGTTGTAAACAATAATGAGAAAGCGCTAAGGTAATGATTTCCCCTAATGACGGAAGTCCTTCTATTTATGTTTCGTACAAATTCACCAACACAATCTATCAATCATGAACGCTCTTCTTACCGTAAATCTCTCTCGAGTAATCGCAGTAATTTACTAAATGCATTCTCCCGAGATACACTAGCAGATTTGATTACTACAGTTCACTTAAGATTGCACCCAAGACTTTGTTATCCCTAATCTTGCATTTAAACCCGCAGTTATAGATCCCTCTTATACTTTGGGAGTTGTGTTGTTCAACATTCACCTAAATATGCACTCTCTCCCGAGTTATGCACACTAAATAGGCACAACTAATTGAGAATCCTGTCAATTAACTACAATAAACACGTAGTTGAACAAACAGAAATTAAAACTAGCAAACTGTATTCACATAAACAAGAAGTTCATCCCTCAATAGGTTCCATCAAAACCCTAGACAAAAGATTTACCTACTCATAACTATGGGTAAATAAACTAGAACAGTATATTATGCTGGAGTTCCAGCATACTTATCCTGAAACTCCAGTATAATATGCTGGAGTTCAAGTATACTTATGCTGTAAGTCCAGCATAATATACTGGCGTATTTTTTGCGTTTTGAACAGTGTTTTCGCTCATATTTATCTTTACATAAAAAATAGCTAAATTTCGATTAATTTTGAAACTGAGCTATTTTTGAACGACCACTTGTAAATCTTGCTATTTTTGAATTCTCCCGGTATTTGAGTCAATAGGCTGCATTAGCACTCAACATCAAACTAATCACCAGATTCTTCGAGTATTATTTAAGACTTGGATAATTAATTAACTGTTTAAATTCAACCTTGCATTTGAGTGCAGCATATGTGATTCAAAACCAAATTGAGAGCAAAGAAATAAAAACTGAGATCGCTCATCTGTGGCTAGCTAATTGTCCATACTTGTTTAATTCCGAACATCTGGTCTGCAGATTTTCTTCTTAAGAAAAAAAAAATCGTATACATCGCATATATACCTATCGAAGTATTATTAAATGCTAAAGTGCCCTTGTTTAATTGTGAATAGGAACAAATGCAATTAGGAGTTCTACTATCCTAGTTGTTTGTTGAATTCCAAAGCAATTCCCACTTTAGCACTACTAAAAAATAGTTGTTTCCCGACGCAGGCATTGTTAGTCCAAAAAGTAATGTTTTTCTTATTGAACTAATTAAATAAGAAGATTTGAGGCAAATCCCAGCCAAAGATAATTTATCCTAGATCCGAGATAGGAGATAAGAATAAGCAGGCATAACTAAATATAGGATCTAACTATAACAATGCTTGAATCCCATAATATAAGAAAAGGATGGCGAGTTTTATGATACTAGTTGACAATGAAAATACATAGATAAAAGGTGACCTCCTTACATTTGATACAACACAACTAACGATTGATACTGAGGACCTAAGCTTCATTTCCCCTTCCTCCTTGATGAGGAGCCAGAGGTGAAGATCCATCTTCATCTCTCAAGATATGTCTACCTCTGCCTGTGAGTTCGTCCCAGCCCCTCCCCCCTTTTAGTTACTCTCTCATGATATTTATACAAAAAACTATTTATTTACCCAACAGTCCTTAACCGGAATACTTAAGTTCTTGAAATATTCTGTGAAATATTCCTCTAAAAATGTCTAAGGGTTGAACTTGTCGTTCAGGCTGAATGGAGTGCTCGGCCTCGACCACAGCCGAATCACTCATTAGTGTATTTCTTCTCATGCGTGACCTCAGCTCAGTTAGCTCTTGTTCGTCCTCCCTTAAGTGAGACTCTTCTGCTCAGATTTTGACCTATACAGGCATGCTAGCGAACTTGTCTGTGTCGGTATTTCAAGGGGACTTACCGACGGAGTCCATTGGTAAATTTAAAAAAGTTAATTTTTAAGTTTTTAAAAATCTTTCTGACGGACGTGTCTCGCTAAATCAAGATTCTTTTATTACACCCCATGTTTTCGTACATAGGAGTACGCCGTAAGTCAATTGATGTAAGTTCAGAAATAAAATCATCTTTGAAAAATTTACAAAGTTAGTTAATCATATTAACGTTGAGGTTACACATATTTAAGATCATGAATAGCAAGTACCAAGAGGGTTTGAAGGCTTAGAATCTAAATGAATTGAAGAAAATAAGTTTCGTTGAAATTCAACAAGTTGGGAATGTTATAACATGTACTTTTGGGGTGAGACTAGGGTGCTTGACATTATAAGAAGATTATATTATGAGTTACTTTAGTCATATGATAGTCGTGTATTATGTTTTGAAGTCAAGCGAGTTGTGGAACAAAAATTGGAAAAGGTCATCACAAGTTGCATTCATACATGTGTTGAAACTTAGGTCAAGTATAGCTGAGCTTTTCTCCAAATATACTTGGAATTAGGGGATGATCTATCTACCAAATTGCATATCTACGAGTCTAGTTTCTAATGCATTAAATCTTTCATCGATACGACATTGGAGGAGAGAGATATTCGCATTTTCGCGTTTTTGCGAGACTGCGCAAACAACTCTCAATGTGACCCACTTAGGCGGTTGACGACCCTTGAACATTTTAAAGGGCTTGGAAGACTTAGTTTTGGTCATTTTCGACCAAGGACAGTTCCCAAACTCTCCGTACACCTCTCTAACAGTTCCCACAGGTTCCAAGTCAAATCCAATGGTGTTTTACCTAAACCTAACCTCAAAAGTTAGCCTAAGTGAAGAAGAGAGTCTCTATGATGTTGTGATGTGATTAAGGGTGCTTATAAGTGAAGAGAAGTTTTGGTTCGAGTTTTTCCAGATTAATTAAGGTATGTATAGCACAACATTTTTTGGGATTAATCTTTTCTATGTGTTGGTTAAGTTATTTGGATGAAGAATTATAAGATAGAACTTAAAGTTGTATAAGAAATTGTTGTCTCTTATTGAACTATTTTGGAGTTGTATATATGACTTCATATGGCTGGAAATTATGGAGAATAGCTTGGTATAATGTTCTTATTGTTTTTATTCTGTTCAATATGTTGAGTATGTTGATGATGTTGTAGATAGAAGAAGAAGCAACCACACAATACTTAGAAGTTATTCATGTCGTTATTTTATCTTGTGGGGCTATTTGATGTTACTTTTATGATGGATATAAGGTTGGAATCTCATGTTAATATATATGTTTATATGCTGGACCTATTTTTGGTGTTGTAAGTATAGGGGAGATGGGAAAAAAAGTTGGGGTTTGGTTCCAATCCAAGCTAGCCGCTCGTTGTGTTAAATAACAGTTTTGTGTGTGACATTTATGCACTTGTTGCTGTATATATTGATTGGTGTTGTTGGGCTTTTGGTATATGGTATTGGAGAAGGCCATTGTTACAGGGGAGATGCTGCCCAAATTTACATAACGAGCTACTAGCTTAAGTTACAAACTTAGCCTTTACTCAACACCGATTTTGAATCTCCTTATGCTATGGTAGACTGAGTTGAGTTGTTTGAAGAGTTTCTTGGAAGCAATTAAGGACTCAACAAGGTTAAGGTATGTTAATGCTAAACCTTTTCTTCATTTTGTCATGATCTCGTACCTATATGTATTTGATAAGACATAAAGAGATGTTCGTATTCTAGAATTTACTCATATTATCCTAGTCTTATAAGTTACATTATTCTCCCTTATTGGGACTTTCTATTCAGTTAAGTATTGTCTTCTTTCAGCCATGAGAGCATAGAGTCTATATATACACAATATTACAGTATTTTCACCACCACCGAGCTATAATCGGTGGGCAGGCCCCTATTGGGCAAACTCTAATCAGATGGTAAGTTATATACGGAGCCTATTATGGACGAGCACCTATGAGCGAGCTACTATGATAGAGCAGTTATATGTATCGAGCCTTATAGAGCCGGACAACTATTTTATTTATTATATTGAGAGAGTTGAGTCAGTATCAATAGGTAAGCATACCTTCATATCATCTTTGACTCCTAGTTAGTTTCCGTTATTATCAGTTCAATTTCAGATTTCAGTTATGTTGTTGACTTACATACTCAATATATTATTTTTTACTAATGTCCCTTTTGCTGGGGATGCTGCATTTCATGCATGCAGGACCTGATAGACAGCTGGAAACCTCCCCAGCAGACAGAGTCAAATATCAGCTTGGTTGGTAAGCTCCACTCCCTCAGAGTTACTAGGTGTAGACCTTGGAGTCCATTTTATATATACAGGTTTGATAGGTAGGTCGAGGCCCTGTCCTGACCATGGTACAATTCAGATATCTCTAAAGTCTTGTAGACGATGTTGCGCCCCCTTTTTCCTCGCGGAGTCCGGGTTTTGACATTCTTTGGGACAACTCACTTCCTTTTGGGAATTAGGTACGGAATTTGAAGGGTCGCCATCTAACGGATTTAAGGTGCGTTAGGGCACCTAAAGCAAATAACTCATGAACCGGTTTACATTACCAGAGACTGGGTAAGGGCTCGAAATAACATTGAGGAGAAGGTGTTAGGCACCCCTCGAGGTTCATAACGCGGGTGCTGGCCAAACTCAATTTAAGTGAATTAGTCATGTAAGCAAACAAAGCAATTTAAACAAAATAGAGATTATTCAAACGGGAATAAAGGGGGTCCTAGGTTTATTAGCCTATAGGATCACTTCTGTGCAATACTTGGTAATCGTCCCCAAATTGGGGTGCTACACATAGCATTAGCGCACAGGTCATCATATCCTTTACTACCTGATTACCCTCCCCTTTATTATTGTTACCTAAGCGTTCTAATAGTATCCAGTACATGCCTTATGCGTGCACTACCCGTCCCTTACCTATGGCCCTAAAGGTGTTTAGGACCTCTATTTAAGGAAGTTCTAGACTCACTTATGTTGTTTAAAAAGGAGAAAACTAAGCGACAAATAAAAGTCAAATAGGACTATCACATAAAGATGCAATTAATGGCTCATATTTACCACCATAAATAGACAAACAATTGCACGCCTCAAACAAATAGTTCTAAACGATTTAAAGTCCTATAGCAGGATATCTAGATAAGCATAAAATATGAAACAATTTAATTAAGGCGGGGCAGTGAATACCGAATCAGTTTTCCTACTGATTTTATTATTTCCTGAATCTGAGCAAGTTTCAAACAACCATCACAGTTTTAGACCCAGAATTTGATTGACCTATAGGCTTGACTAAATGATGATCGGGCAGAACTCTATGGACATGGTATCTAAGCTGTAAACCAGATGCTATTCTTAACAATAAATTTTTATCTTTTCCTCCTATAGGCATGGTTTCTAAGTGCTGAAACAGGTTGAAATCCTATAGGCATGAGTTCTAAGTGCAGAAACTGATTTCAAAAATCTTATAGGCATGGTATCTAAATGCAAGAACTAATTTTAACACTTATTTGCATGAATGATTAAGTATCAAGACCGATCTCTATATGTGTTTCCTATAGGCATGATTTCTAGGAGAGTAAAGCATCAATCAATTGCCAAATAGACTCAACAAGGAAATTCCTAGAAACATGATTTCTAATGCACACATGAAGCTTTTGAAGACATGATTATCGATGCAAAATTGAGAAACGACTTAGAAGCTGGTTTTCTAATGATGCGAAGGATGAAAATTCAGGATATAAAGAATTAGATGAGTAATATAGCCATGGTTTCCAACACACATAAGTAAATAAACATCGCAGCAACCTATAGGCATGATTTTTACCCATTCCCAACAAAGACATACATAAGAACCCCTTCCAGTTTTACCAAAAACCCCAATATCTATTTTACAAGGAATTATTATTACAAACCAAATATAAATGAATTACAGAATTAAATAGCTATGCTACAAGGAGTCTGGATAGGCCCCAAAGTAAACCTTGAAGCCAGGCCTTCAACCAAGTCTGAAGCATGCCAATATTCTCATAGTACACCCAATGGCTTTCTGGTGCGTCAAAGTTCCCAAAGGCCTCAGGGACCCTGGGCAATGCTCACACCAGAAAACCTTTTAAAGAAATAGTTTTGTGAGCAAGTTTTGGGAAAGCCAACCCCAGTGTGTCAGAGTTCAGATAAGTCTCATGAACTCCTAGGCAGTGCTCACACTGGAGGGGCAGGACTCTAGATATTCTAAGAGCGGGAGTTGAAAATAGGAAGTAGTTTTAAGAAAATAGTTTGGATTTTATGTTGTAAATAGGGACAAATAGAGTCATTTCAACACTTGGAATTCAAACAAAGATTTCAGCAATGAAACAGTAGACAGAAACAGGATCACAACCATTTCAAGCAAAGTTTCACATTGCCTAGATTTGACTTAGTTCATTAATTAATACTAGATGGGCATACATATATATATATATATATATATATATAACAAAGAATAGCAGGTTGGGATCTTATTACCATTAAGACAGTCATGTAGAAAGGTAGCATAAGTTGGAGGCATAGAAATCATGAACTAATTAGGAACCTGCTAAGGGGTGAACCCTTAAAATTGGACAGAAAGCATGCTAGTTGAGAAACAAGTAGACACGGGTCTAATCACATAGAAGCAAGTATGTAGACATGATGAAAACAGGAAACACATAAGCCTAATTAAATAGAAGTAGGTATGCTGATTATGATCAATGAACATGAAGCACATGGATCTAATTAGATAGAAGTAGGCATGCTGATAACATGGAGCACACAGATTTAATCACATAGAAGTAGGCATGCTGAAAGCAGGGAGCACACAGAGTTAATTACATAGAAGTTGTCATGTTGAAAGCAGGAAACACACAGGTTTAACTACATAGAAGTTTGAATAATATCAGAAGCGGAGATATACCAGTTAAGAAATAGCAACAGGAAAGTGAAACAAATAGGATCCAAGGATCTAGCCTTGGCTTTCAGCCGACTAGACAGTGCAACACACAAGGAATAGGAAGATTGTGATGGAGAATGTATGTGAATAAGAGCAAGAACTTTTGTGTGTTTTCTATATATGTGTGCGTCTGTGTTTAAAACAAAGTGAGACTTATATAGCATTGAGTAGAGTAAAGCAAATAAGGTAAAAGAGGTTAAGAGTTCACAAATAAGGCAAAGAGAACAACCAGTCAGTCAATTAGGCTTAACAGGACCAATAAATAGGCAAAATCATGGAGTTATCCAAAAATAACGCGGAATTGAGGTCCAAATAAGGTAGGTAAGAAGTCTATTAGTAAATTAGATTCAGAGCATCAAAATTCCTACCAGTAGCAAGGGCAATTAGTCACACAAATAAGGAAAATAGGTAAATTAGAGACCATCTGGGGTTGGTAAAACAATCAACTCTCTAAATTAAGCTTAGTAAGAGTAATTAAGGCAAGTAGCGTCAATTAGGGTCCCAAAATAAGGAAAGTAGACAAAAATTACAGGAAGTAACATCTCAGCAAAACAAAGAAATTTCAAACCTAAGACAGTCAGATAATCAATCAATTACTGAAGGAATAACGTGCAAATATTGAAGTGAAGAATAAAATAATTAAACAAACTAAATACTGGAATATAGTCATGAAAGAATCAGTAGAAAAAGATAATCAAACACATAGGGACTTTTACAAAAGCTTTTTTTTTGCAAAAACAAAACGAAGTGAAATCCTAGTTCTTAGAGAAATGTTAGAATCGATTAATAATAAGGAAAACAAAAGATTTTTAAAGAAAACTATTGTATAAACTCAAAATCGTTTCAGATCTACAAGGATCTGAACAGATTCAAATTTCAAGAGATGAGGGTTTTGAGAAAAGGGGATGAGGTGAGGGAAAAATCAAACCATAGCCATAAAGATAACAAATAATCACAAATATTGATGAACAGAAGGCAGGTTCATAAGAAAACGAAGAGTCTAGGTCAACTCTGAGTCAAATCTCTTCGAGATTCCCTCAGGTAACAGCAAAAATCGAACAACCAGTAGAGGTAGTAGGCTAGATAGGGTAGCAAATCGACAGATAATCCCATATCTGGTTAGGGATCGAAAGGGTTTGAGGGATTTTGGGGTGACGACGTTGTAGGGTTTGGGGTTATTTGAGAGAGAAGAGAGGACGACAGCATTTGGGGGCGACGGTTCTTAGGAAATGACTTAGGGTTTGGGGGGTTAGGTTAGATAAAAAAGGAAGGTTTGTTCTGGATCGTTGATCTCCTGAGATCAACGACCAAGATTGGTTCCGGGCTAGGGCGGGTTATATGGAGATTGGGTTAGGTTTAAGTGGGATGGCGTTTGAATTGGAATTAGACTGGGGTCCAAACTTAGGTATAGTCAAAGGGGCTATTTGTTAAATACATAATTTATCAATAGAATAATTTGTAAAAATAGTTAATTAAATGACTAAAATAATTTTCTATTCATGAGGACGATTTAAAATAATTGCTTAGTATTATAAAAATATAAAAGGTTATTTTCTTGTGAAATAAGGTAATTATGAACACATGGGCTAATATTGCAAAATTATTTCAATTATAACCATAATATGTACATATGGCTATTTGTGAAATAATCAAAGCTCAATATAAATATAAATGATAAATTTAAGAAAATAAAATTATCATAAAATTATTTGTAATGCAATTAGTAATTATTTATATGCTAAAATGCTAGAGTAAATTAATTAAAATCCTTTTAAAATTACAGGAAAATCATGAAAAAATACTAGTTGATGCTTATGCATTATTTTGAAAGTATATATGCATTTTAAAATATATGAGCAAAAAATTGGGTATCAACAGCTGTCTCTCTTTACCCGCGATGGATGAAAGAGTTTTCAGGTAAAGAAATGATGACTGATTTGGACCGAATGGGGTGTGTTTTGAAAAATATAGGCCGCACCCTGGTCTCTGAGCTGCCTACATATCCCTAATTTTATAGGAATCAGGCCATGTGTAGTTCTGGACGCATCGGTGAGTGAAACTGGTGGAATTATTATAGAAATGGTAGTATGTTTCGGAAAAGGTTCTTTGTGAAGGGTGGTATCATATGGGTTTGCGTGGAGTAATGAAGGCGAATCTGAACTGTAATGGACGTATCATAGGGCAGATATCTGAACGATCACAGAGTAAAGGCGAGTGATTAATCGGAATTGGTTAAGTGGTAGAGTATAAGTGGTACGGGCGGAAACCGGAGCGAACGTTGCTCCCATTTGAAGAATAGTTACCTCTTGGGTTTCTTGCAAAACTTAAAATACGATGTATGCCAATAAACACATTATCGTGAGCATTTAAACATGATGCAAATTCCCATTAGACCATGAAGATGATCTTTTGGATGGTTTGAGGATGACGTCCTAGGCCATGAATTACGTGGTAAAGGATTCGCAAGCCATGAAATGATGTTCTCGGGTTATAAAAATGGTGCCTCCGAACCATGACGCCTTTGAATAATTATATGCAAGTTTGAGATATCCTCAGGCCATGTCATGGTATCTTCAGGCAATGAGGATGATGCCTTTGGACTATGACGCCTTTGGACAAGTTGGCTACACATCAGCCCATGAAATGTAGAGACATGATACCAAAATTAATTAACATGACAAAGCTTAGTCTTGTGCGGAGCTTGGGGGCAGAGCTTAGCCCCGAGAGAAGAAGGTAGTGCAAAGTTTGGAATAGAGCAACACTTATGTATGTAAGACAATGCTTGGTCCCATGAGAAGGCAGTGATTAGCCTTATGCAAATACAGAGGCGGGGCTTAGGCTCATGCAGGGTCTGAGACAGGGCTTCGCCTCATGCAAAGAGAAGGAAATGCTTAGCCTTATGCAGATAGGGAGGCAGGGCTTAACCTCATGCAAGATTTGAGACAGGGCTTAGTCTTATGCAAAGAGAAGGCAATGCTTAGCCTTATGCAGATAGGGAGGCAGGGCTTAGCCTCATGTAAGATTTGAGACAGGGCTAAGTCTCATGCAAAGAGAAGGCAATGCTTAGTCTTATGCAAATAGGGAGGCATGGCTTAGCCTCATGCAAGCTTTGAGAATCGGCTTAGTCTCATGCAAATAGGGAGGCAATGCTTAGCCTCATGCAAAGAGAAGGCAATGCTTAGTATTATGCAGATAGGGAGGTAGGGCTTAGCCTCATGCAAGATTTGAGACATGGCTTAGTCTCATGGAAAGAGAAGGCAGTGCTTAGCCTTATGCAGATAGGGAGGCAGGGCTTAGCCTTATGTAAGATTTGAGACAGGGATTAGTCTCATGGAAAGAGAAGGTAGTGCATAGCCTTATGCAGATAGAGAGGCAGGGCTTAGCCTCATGCAAGATTTGAGATAGGGCTTAGTCTCATGCAAAGAGAAGGCAGTTTAACCTTATGCAGATATAGAGTCAAGGCTTAGCCTCATGCAAGATTCGAGACAGAGCTTAGTCTCATGCAAAGAGAAGGCAATGCTTAGCCTTATGCAAATATGGAGGCAGGGCTTAGCCTCATACAATGATCGAGACAAGGCTTAGTCTCATGCAAGGGAAGGCAGTGCTTAGCCTTATGCAAATAGGGAGGCAGAGATTAGCCTCATGCGAATATGAAGGTAGTGCTTAGCCTTATGCAAATAGGGAGGCAGGGCTTAGCCTCATGCGAATGTGAAGGCAGATCTTAGCCTTATGCAAATGGACAAGAAGCAAATAGGAGTAGAATATTTCTTAGCTGGAGAGACATTTGTGTCCGGTGACCTGATTGGCAGTGATTTTGATGTGTGTGCATTCGTGGATGCTCTTGATATGTTTGGTGTACATTCTTCCAAATAAAAATTATGAGTTTTTTAAGGGGGAAGGTTGGTTCGTGCTTTCGTCTACTGGCTCCGCTTTGCTCTGTTGTGGAGGCCTTGTTCGAGTTACCCTGAGTGACAACCTGGCGGCCATAGAAATAAAGTTTTTGAAAATATGCACTTATTGATGAAATAGAGTTATTTTAGGAAACATGGTGATATATAATATCAAGTAATTTAGATGAACTAATGATGTAACACTTTGCAAGGACATTGTTGCTTCTTTGCGATAGAATTTTGAGGTCCTCCTCAAAATTCTGCCCCAGTTTGAGCTTTTGGTCCTTCTTCGTGTAGCAAAGTTTGTTGAATCTGCTCCAGAATTTTGAGAATCCTTCTCAAAATTCTGCCCCAGTTACTTAACTGATTACTGACTGTCTGGCATATGATGGCGCCGGTTGGACTTTCTTCGGAATTTTGAGGATCCTCCTCAAAATTCTGCCCCAATTTCTGGTTCTGGGGGGAAATAAAATTTTTATTATGATATGACCGAACCCATCGTGCTGTCTACGTATTCCCTTTTAAACGGGAATCAGGTCAAGCATAGTTCAATTACAGCAGATGAATGAATGTAAACAATCTTAAATGTATTATCTCTTGACTGCGTTTGAATTGATTAGTTTTGGCCAAACTTCTCTGTCCATTTCTGCAAGTATGAGCGCTCCTCCTATTACCACCCTGTGAACCATGTAAGGACCTTGCAAGTTGGGACAGAATTTCTCTTTGGCTTTATCTTGATGCGGGAAGATCTTCTTCAACACCAACTGTCCCGATATGAATTGTCTTGGTTTGACCCTTTTGTTGAAAGATCTGGACCATCTATTTTGATAAAGCTGACCATGACATACTGCGTTCATTATTTTTCCGTCTGTAAGGGCCAGTTGCTCATAGCGGCTCCTTATCCAATCCGCATCACTGAGTTCGACTTCCTGTATGAATCTTAAAGAGGGAATTTCTACCTCGACTGGAATGACAACTTCGGTATCATAAACCAGTAAATAGGGGAGTGCCCCAGTTGACGTGCGAACCGTAGTGCGGTATCCCAATAGGGCAAAGGGTAACTTCTCGTGCAATTGTTTATGATTTTCTTCTATCTTCCTTAGTATCTTCTTGATGTTTTTGTTGGCGTCCTCCATAACTCCATTCATTTGAGGCTTGTATGTTGTAGAGTTTTTATGCTTGATTTTGAAGGTTTCACACAGGGCTTTCATCAAATCATTGTTGAGATTGGCGGCATTATCAGTGATAATGGACTCAGGAACCCAAAATTGGCAAACGATACGATCCTTGACAAAATCTGTGACGACTTTCTTAGTTACAGCTTTGTAGGATGCAGCCTCTACCCATTTTGTAAAGTAATCGATAGCTACTAAAATGAACCAGTGTCCATTAAAAGCGGTGGGCTCGATTGGACCAATGACATCCATTCGCCAGGCAGCAAAAGGCCAAGGTGCACTTTTTGCGTTGAGCTCTTTCGGTGGTACCTTTATCATGTCTCTATGTACATGGCATTGGTGGTATCTCTGGATGTACCGGATGTAGTCTGTTTCCATGGTCATCCAAAAGTATCCAGCTCTGAGTATCTTCTTGGCTAGAACAAATCCATTCATATGCGGTCTGCAAGTTCCAGCATGAATCTGCTCAAGCAATCTGGAAGCCTCCTTTGCATCAACACACATTAACAACCCCAGGTCAGAAGTTCTTCTATATAGGGTTCCTCCTCTTTGGAAGAAGTGATTGGACAACCTCCGCAGAGTGCATTTCTGAGTATGGTTTGCCTGCTCTGGATATTCTCTTTTCGCCAAATATTCTTTGATGTCATGGAACCAAGGTTTTCCATCCACTTCTTCCTTAATATGAGCACAGTAAGCCAGTTGATTATGGATCCTCATCGGGATGGAATCAGTGAAATTCTTATCTGGATGTTTTCGGCAAGATGGTCCGCCAATGCTTGTCCTTTGACCGCCTTCTGAGTTACATAGACAATATCGAACTCACTTAACAATATCTACCACTCAGCTAACTTTTCAGTTGTCATGGGCTTCTGAAAGATATATTTCAGAGGGTCCATCCTGGATATGAGGTACATGGTATAGGCACAAAAGTAATGCCTTAATTTCTGAGCTGTCCATGTCAAAGCACAACAAGTGCGTTAAAGTAGAGAGTATCGTGCTTCGTAAGGTGTGAACTTCTTACTCAAGTAGTATATGGCTTGCTCCTTTCTTCCTGTCTCATCATGTTGTCCCAAAACACATCTAAAAGCTCCATGTAATACAGACAGATAGAGTAGCAAAGGTCTTCCAGGTTCTGGTGGGACTAGGACTGGCGGTGTAGACAGATATTCCTTGATTTGGTCAAAAGACTTCTGACAATCCTCGGTCCAACTAGTTTCAGCATCTTTCCTCAACATTTTGAAGTTGGGTTCACATATTACCGTGGACTGTGCTACGAAGCGGCTGATATAGTTGAGGCATCCTAGGAAGCTCATCACGTCCTTTTTACTCTTTGGTGATGGTAACTCTTGGATAGACTTAACCTTGGACGGGTCCAACTCGATTCCTCAATGGCTGACAATGAATCCCAACAGCTTTCTTGCAGGAACCCCGAATTCACATTTCTCTGGGTTCAATTTTAGATTGTACCTCCTTATCCTGTCAAAGAACTTTCTCAAGTCTTCTATGTGATCTTCGACCTTCTTGGATTTGATGATGACGTCGTCAACATACTCCTCTATTTCCTTGTGTATCATATTATGGAAGATGGTTGTCATGGCTCTCATATAAGTAGCTCCAGCATTCTTTAGACCAAATGGCATCATCTTGTAGAAGTATACTCCCCACGGTGTAATGAAGGCTATTTTCTCTGCGTTTTCCTCGTCCATCCAAATCTGGTGATAAGCCACGAACTAATCTACAAAGGATTAGAATTCATGCTTGGAACAATTGTTGATCAGGACGTGTATATTTGGCAGTGGGAAGTCGTCCTTGGGACATGCTCTGTTTAAATCCCGATAGTCAACACACACCTGACTTTCCCATCTTTCTTCGGAACTAGTACAATATTGGCTAGCCAGGTTGGGTACTCTACTACCCTTAGGACTTTGGCTTTGATCTGCTTAGTGACTTCTTCCTTGATCTTTAGGCTTGTGTCTGGTTTGAACTTTCTGAGTTTCTGTTTCACCAGCGGACACATTGGACTGTTAGGCAACTTATGAGCCACTATAGATGTGCTCGGGCCGGTCATGTCATCATATGACCATGCGAAAATATCCTCATATTCTTTCAAGAAACAAGTATATTCTTCTTTTACTGACGTTGATAGGTGAATGCTTATGTGAGTCTCTTTGACGGTTTCAGAATCTCCCAAATTGATTGCCTCGGTTTTGTCCATATTGGACTTAGGTTTGTTCTCAAAATTCTCAACTTCTCTTACAACTTCCTCAATTATTTTATTCTCTTCTTCTAATCACTATCCTTATATTTCATTGTCTCATTACATGTCACAGTCATTGGTTCATCAGAAAAAGTAATAATAATGTTGTAGAAGAAGAAAAATATAGAAGATAATAGTAAATACTAAATAACAATGCACTAATTAACTTTTGAAAATATCCAAAACAGTTACGGCTCGATGAGAAATTATATTGAAATAAAATGTGTCTTTTTAAAACAAAATCCTGAAAATATCTTAAATGCCTAGGACGTCTATTAAAACAGGTCAGACTAATTGCCAAGCTACCCAGAAACTCGATGGGCCTGGGATGGTGCAACATTCCAATTCTGAGAAATGCTCCCCTGTTGGAGGAGGAGGATGTGGAGGACCTCTTGATTTGGTGTGATATGCTGATGATGCCAGTATATACGAACCAACCTTAGAGGTTGAGAACAATAAAAGTAAAGAAAAACAAAAAGGTAAACAAGTTAGTAAGGATTCTGAAAAAATGCTTGTAGTATTTAAACACATATTGTGGGAATGTAAATTCGTGTCCTAATTTGGGAGCCTCGTTGTGACCGAGGTAGGCCTAGTGACAAATAGATTTGGAGAATTTTAGTGCCAATGATTGCCTCATTTCATTACTGTAAAAATAGATGAATCTAAAACGACACAAAATAAGATAAGTCACTAATGGCACTTGACCTTATTACAATTGGAAAAGCAAATAAACCTAATCTACTTGGCCCCAGAAGGACCTTCCCCAGGCTGGATGCTCTTGGTTTCGTCAATCAAATTCCCCAGTTCGCATAGGTTCAGCAGTAGGTATGACCTTGCTAAATGTCCTCCTTCACTTCCTTCAGTGTTCCAGCAATCGGTGACTCTCTTGCTCATTTTATAACTTGATGGAAGATCCTCCCACCAATCTAGCAACAATGGTGGTGTGTTATGAACCATGCTGGACCTAGGGGCTTCGTGCCTCATTTTCTGCAAAACAAATATGGTTAGGCCCTTTCGCCCTCCAGATCCGACTATTTATACAATAATGAATAGTATACTGGCACTTATTTCTCAAAATTAATGCACACAATCATGGTTGCGTCTGTTGGGATTATGGAAAACTCGATGGGCTTTTGGACGAGGCTTGTCTTAAAGGGTTATTACGTGGACACATATTAATCTAGCTAGGTTTGACCATGATAGATGTAAATTAATCAGAGTAAGGTTTCTAGAGGGGTCTAGACTGGTACCCTCAAGCGGAAAACTTGAGGGAGAAAGGCACCGAACCGTCAACTGCACCGCTGATCGACTAGTTTTACCACAAATACGTCTTTCCAGATTTAAAGAGTGAAATATAGGAAGGGCGCAAAACACCGATCAAGCGTTGCTATAGGATTGATTATGCACGAGTGGAATATGACGTTGAGCATAATTTATACAACAGTAAATAGCATGCTGTCACATATTTACACATTAAATGAATAATAGATGCAGTATTTAATAATTGAAAGACATTTAAGAATTGGGGGGAGTTTTCTGGAGCTCCAAACTGTGAATCAAGGGAATGGTCATGCCTTTTATAGGCAAAGATGAGGAATATTTCAGATTTTCAGTTGCCTTTTAGTCCCTCTTTATTTACTCATTTAGTCCCTTATTTTCTGACATGTGTCACAAGTTAATACACTAAAAACTACTTAAATTCAATTTTAACCCCTTCTAGGTGCTTCTAGTAGCTTCTAAATTCAGTTACTAACTAGATTTTCCTAAATTACCCTTTATTTATATGAAAATTGACAGATCAAACCAAACTAACCCCCTTCCTACCCTAGTAGCTGGTCAAGAATTAACCATGGCTAAACGAAGTTCTATCATTATCCAGCTATAACCAAAAATCCTAAAAAAAATTAAGCTAGTTAAACAATCCTGAAATTAAGTCTGAGGATCCAGTAGGCCTGTAATTAAGCAAATTGAAACTAAATCATATTGCCGAAAAGATGCTCATGAATCAACACAAAATCAAACTAGAAAAGAAAATCAAAAATAAGAAAAATCAAAATAGAATTAACAAAAATTAATTAAAACCTAAACACTCTAAATCACTTAATCATAGTCACACACAAAATCAAACTAAGAAGAAAAGGAAATCAAAATAGAACGGAATTAAATCAAAACTAAGATGCAAACATAATCGATTACAACCCTAAAACCTCTGAATTAATTAATCAAAAGAAGAAGAAACTTACTAATTCTTGGACCTAAAAACTCGACGAACACAGGTTCTAATCGACCGCTTTGGATATTTGAAGCTCAATCTTGAATCAATATTTTGGACCACTTCGAAGGAAATCAATGACCTATGAGGCATGAGGAAGGCACAAGGGTCACGGGGTGTTGTTTTTGAGCGATTTGGAAGTGGCGCCGCCGTAGGCGGCGGAGGCGGCGTCCACAGTTTCGGATATTCGAGGAGAAAGGCTGGGATTCGAGCCATGGGGGTTTGGGGTTCGTAAAGAGGAGGATGTGGGGAGTCTATTGTGTAATTTTCAGGGCCATCGGAGTATCGCCACCGGCGGACGGGATTTCCGGCCGGCGGCGAGCGACGGAAGACGACGGAATTAGGGTTTGCGGGGTAAGGTTGAGAGACGGGCTTTGGGGGGTGGGGTGGTGCTCCTCAGACAATTAAATATGAAATGAGTCATAGTTCCTAGCCGTTGGATGATGAATCCTCGACGGCCAGGATTGATTCAGCCCGAAACGACGTCGTTTGAAGGGAATGGGGCTGGACCGAGTGTGGGGGTGATTTGGGCTGGGTGTGGACGTTTGGGCCGACCTAGGGTGTGGATTGGTCCAGTTTTAGAGTCATTTGGATTGAATGGCCCAAATTCAACCAATTTAATTCTTTTATTTATTTCCTTTATTTTCTCCCTTTCCCTTTTTATTTTCTAATTTTATGACTTGATTTTTGTTTTGTTTTAAAGTTTTGTTTTGTTAAATGCAAAATTAAAAATAAGGACACAACTTGACTCTAATGATATGCTATTTAATTCCCAAATTAACTCCTAATTTAAGTGTAAACTAAGACAAATTAAAAATTAAAAATTAAAATGCAAAAATCAATTATTTATGTTATTTTCTTCTCCGTAAAATAAACCTAATTACTAATTAATCCTAAATGGTGAAATAAAATCTTAACTGCGAATGCCAAGTATTTTTGTATTTTTTACTAATTAATCAATAATAAACGTGCACAAAAAAATACAAACCATTAACAAGAGATGCCACCAAAATCCATAAAATTGCAAATAATGAAAAGAAGTCATTTTGTTTTGAATTTATGCGAGTAATTCATATAGGGCAAAAATCACGTGCTCACAGTGTTTCCCCCAAAACATATCCAATTAACGCATTATCCCAATATTCCTTAAGCTCATTCACATCTTCTTCCTCTATTTGTATAATCACCTTACCTTCTCTGTCGCTAGGTGGTATATATTCCAGCTGCATCCCCATTTGAGAATACCTGTTCTGCTTCCTTGCCTCATTTGCCTGTACTTCTGCCTCAGCTTCCTTGACCTTTGACTCCAGATCTGGATTTGAGATTTGCTTTGATGACCCAGCTTCTGAGAATTGGAGTCGCTTTGGACTCGTTGGTAGCTGCTCTTTCCCTTTCTGAACACAGATCTCTGTGTTCTCAGCATTACTATTCCATTGCGTACTGTTCATCAGCTCATTTTCACTTAGCTCCTCTTCTTCTCGAATTAGTTGGAACCCAGCTGGTAAGAAACTTCCAAAGGTTAACGGAGTTATAGTTTGCAATCTAGAGTTCACTGTCATGGTAGCGTCGACCACCGGTGCTGCTTGCATGCATCTCCTAGCCATCAAAGGTGCACGTTTGCCTGCCTTGGCTTATCGTGCGCCGAGAGCCTATTGTAAACTTGCGTTTCATTAAGGCTTAGATGAAAAAAAGAGATTCGCTAATATTGCAAAGTTATTACAATTATAACCCTAATATGTTCATATGGCTATTTGTGATAATTTCAAAGCTCAATATGAATATAAATGATAAAACTAAGCAAATAAAATTATCATAAAATCATTTGTAATGCAATTGGTAATTATTTATATGCTAAAATGCTAGAGTAAATTAATTAAAATCCATTTAAAATGACAGGAAAATCATGAAAAATACGGGTTGATGTCATACATTATTTTGAAAGTATATATGCATTTTAAAATATATGAGCAAAAAATTGGGTATCGACAGATGAGTCCTGAATATTTTGTATATCAGTAGATGTTGATGGTGGCCTCATCATCCTGCACAGTTATATATATATGAGCTTTTGGGTATATTTACCCCTCAGATGAGAGAGACGATATTTTTTGATGAATCATAACATGGACTCATCGACCTAAGTTGAGGGTTGCCCCTCCAGAGTTCATATTTGCAGAATGGTACGCTCGGGCCAAATATGGCACCAGGTTCCAGCCACGCTTCCCCAGGTTCGGGAAGTGACAAACATGGTATCAAAGCAGTTCTATCATAGGGAGTCTACAAGCCGTATCTAGTAGAGCCTTGTTTATAGATGTGTTGTGCACCATATTATATAAACAGGAAGCTACAAGGCATTTAAGAGTCTGTTACCCTTCTTTCAAATCCAAATCGTGCTATAGAACTGAGTCATAAGAGTTCGAGCCAAGACTTATGTTTACTAATGATATAGAGATACTTTCAGTTAGAAAAACTTATAGCTAGCCAGAGGGATAATATAGAAACAAGTAAGGACACTAATAAAGAGAGAGTTCTTTACGACACGGCCCTATTTGAGGCCCTATCAGATCGTCCATACGAGAAGTGCAAATTTCCAGCTTAAGACCCTAAGATTTGAATATCAAAATTCCCCCCATGAATAGCAGGCCATGGGAGTATCATATGGTAAATGTTTAAGTTTCAATGTGTAATTGAAGAAAGGTGAAGAAGGGTACGAGGTACCCTGTTAGTGAAGATTATTAATATTTACAATTCACGTAGAGAAATACAAGTATTCTGAGTTTAATTTCAACAGTAATAGAGTTATGTACAATTGGCCACACCCATCTTAGTTATGCCCAATGGAAGCTAACAGATATAGTTTACGAGAATGATGGGATATCAGGATCTAGCTGGGATTAGAGTAACACAAAATGACAGAATGAGCCTGGGGAGCTAAAAGTGAAGCAAGGTTTTGTTGAAGTTTTTAGAATAATGTGATGGACGAAAATATTAGCAGGAGAATAAGAAGAGAGTAAATGAATCATTAAGAATAAGGTTTGATAAATGAGTGATAACGGTAAACCAAAATATGACAAGATGACAGAGTCTATAGTCAAATGAAGGAAAAGACAAGAGGTGACAAGGCTTGAGACGAATAAGAGAGTATAAGCTGGTGACTTCCACGTGATTACCAACAAGCTAAGTTAGACCTCAGGAGTAATAAAATTAGTATGAGCTAGTAAACAAGATAAAACCGAACATGATTTAGAGACTGAAGGATTTGATAATGGTCATCATCGCGAGAATTTCAGAGATCGCATTTCAGCAAAGATAGAACGGACAACGGAAGAATAACCTTTAAAGGTCATTCAGGAAGACGCTTCCCTAAAGCAAACACTGTGAGAAGAGTTAAGATTAAGGAACTAAGTGTGCTAGTTACACTAGGTGTCACACTCGTGCGCAAGAAATCCAGTTATCCCTGGTAGAGAAGGGTTACCGTAATGCGAGTAAGAGTCAGTGAATACGTGAAACGAAGCCAAAGATGAAGAGGTAAAACATATATAATCTTCATAGTATTAAATGTTAGTACTCCCCTAAAGGGGGGAAGACGGTGTGATATGGTATTAAGTCGAAGTTATATAGTTCAAGTAGCTATGGAACAGTAAAGAAAGAATGCGGTAAAAAGGAGAAAGAAATGAGATTGCATTTATTCAGATCCTACAATTATGTTACGAATCCAGAACATTATTCAAGCACAATGTCGGGGAGAGGCAATAAGGATTCCCGACCAGGATGTTATTGATAAATAAGTGTGAATGGACACTTGATACATTGGGAGCCAGTACGAAAGGTAAGTTAAGACGAAAGACATAACCCAAGAGAGTTACACAGAATATATATATATATATATATATATATATATATATATATATATATATATATATATATATATATATATCTTGAA
>MU740214.1:72879-85149 GCA_026770625.1 Nicotiana glauca
TAGTAGTTGATCTAGGAAGAGCCTAGTTATGGCTAGACATGAGGTCTCAGATAAATCAACAGATCATGCAAGATAAATGTAGTAAAACCCTGCATAAGAAATTCAGCCTCACAGATATGACATCGTAATCCTTGAGAAATATTCAGATAAGAGTTGGGGTAGTTAAAGGTATCGTATAAGTATTACGGAAATAAAAGAGAGTACCACTGGGGAGATACTCAAAATTTTAGTTTAGAAGTAACCCTACGAGCACTAGGGCATAGAGGTAAGTAACTAAGGATAATTATAGGCGAGTAAGTACATCAAAAATTTTGTTGGGTATACGATGTAAAAAGCTCCCAGCTTTACATAAGTTAGAGGGTCTTCCCTAAGTGCTACAACAAAAGACTAGCTCAGGAAATAAAGAAGAAGGCTTCAACATAAGGATAGTGACCTAAAGAAAAAATGATCGTGTAACAACAATCTCACTACAACATTGTATGCACTCTATAACAAAGTGGCACCTGTCATGTCTAAGGAACGGGAAGTAAAATCAAAATTAATATTCGAGATCATATGAGTTGGACGAAATACCAATAGGTGTGGGCACTAAGATAAGCCAAGTATTCATGCAACAAGTGACAGAACGACCAGGAAAAGTAATTGCTTACTTTTAAAAAAAGTTGAGAAGGCGCGAAAGGAATTATTTGATCAATGACCTAGAGTTAGTTACATGAGAAACGAACTTAAGATTTTAGACTATTATCCATGCAACATATATGTTGACATTGCTACAGCTAAATGAGACTCTGATATAAGTTAAAATAAATAATTGAGTCCACCTTACAAACAAAGGCTTGAATTGTTAGAAGATTATATTGTGGATGTTCCATAGCACCCACGAAAGGCAAAAGCAATAACTAATACCCTGAGCCGTAGATCGGGAGATAGCTTAAGCCTACTTAAAGGCTGAGAGAGAAGAGGAAATTAAAGAGTTACATCAGCTAAGTAAATCAAGAGTCTCATTATTAGATCTAGATAATTATAGAAATCATGATTCAGAACATTGTAGAATCACTCTTTTATATCAGAGGTACGATAGAGATAGTAGAACAACCATATTCTATAACGATTTTACAATAAGGCCAATTGGAAAAGTACCAGCCTCATAAGGAGTAAGTATGAAGATCTCACTAGATTGTGTATGCATGAGGTACAAGTATTATAGTAGGCTTTAAGTTAAGGACGTGAATTTCACCTATGTGGAAGAAAGGTTATGAAAGCGACAGAAGATACAATGAAAGATTTAAAGATAAGAAAGGTAAAGATAAAGACGGTAGAGATACTAAAGTAGAGAAGGTTGTGAATAGTCCATACTTCAGATAGAGGACTAGAAGTGTCATGATTTAGTATCCATAAATGATAGTGGTTTTATCAGTGACATATCTTCTAGCCTATGGGTTCCAAGTACCGAGAAGTCTAGTTAAGAGAGTAAAGAAGAGTTATAGACGATGTGATGTCTCTCTTGAAGTTCCAGAATAACCTAAGGAAATCTATGGTGCTAGCAAGTTAAAGGAAGGTTGCGAGTAGTATAAATAGATATGTGTAGGTTGCAAGCAAAAGTATGGTAGAGAGACAAGGTTTTAGGTATATAGGAGTAAGGATAAGAAAAGGTGAGTGAAGGTAATGAGAATAAGTAAGTCCTCGGGATTAAACCCATCAAAACAAGAGAGCTGATGGTTTTTATAGGTTATAAAAAGCTCAATATAGCTTGAATGAAATCAGAGGAGTTAAAGACTAGGGGAATTTAGAAAAGATGTAATTCTTCCCTGGTAATAGAATGCGAGTGTAATTGTGATAAATGACAAGAGGATGACAATTAGGCCTTCGATTGAGTAATAATTCAAAGAGAAGTCATTTCATGAATTGCATGGGATTAGAATACCCCCATAAGATGAATCACGTTAGGATGCTATGACATATGGTTATTAGAGTTTAGTACCATTCCTAGGTGGATCAGGCAAATAACTGCAGATGTTCTCGATGAGACATGAGCCCTAGTAAAAATGTATTACGTAAGAGGTTTCAAGTTATCAATAGCAGATTATAGATTAATATTAAGGTGAATCAATAATAGATGGATAAAGGTTACAAAGTATGAGATGAGATTAGATTGTTATTCTGAAGATGAACAGTAATGAGGAAGCATTAAGGGGCTTAAATTTATACATATAGGATAAACAACGAGAGAGTAATCTAGAGTTGGGTATCAGACCTTAGTAATAATAAATCAAAGTAAGTGTTGTGGTATAATATAAACTACCTAGATATAGTAAAGCCATAAGCATAGCTAACCGATGCTATGAAACAAGATATAGGAATAGTCATAAGTTCGACAAGTACCGAGTGAAGAACTTCAATACACCTATAGATGCCTAGAGGGACATTTTGTCATAGTTTATATATGTTCACAAAGTAAGGCCTAGAGATTGGCTAAAAGTTGAAGGACAAAGGAGAGAAGAGTTATATAGGCACACATATAAGGACAGAGTCGTACATGCTGCATGAAATAAGGTAGCAATAGTTACGAGATTGAAAGAATTCCGATCACAAGTTGTGGTGTGAGAAAGAGGCCTAAGGGGGGAATGCCTTGCCCTATGGATTTATTCACAGAACAGTTGCCTATATGGAATGGACAATAGTAAAGTATTTGTAAGAACAATAGGTTATGAGACTGATAAGTGCATTAGTCAACATTTGAGGATGAATGTTCCAAAAGGGGGAATGATGTTACACCCTATGTTTTCGTACGTAAGAGTACATCGTAAATTAATTAATGTAAGCTCAGAAATGAAATAATCTTTGAAAAATTTACAAAGTTAGTTAATAATATTAACGAGAAGGTTACAATATTTAAGATCATGAATACCAAGAGGGTTTGAAGGCTTGGAAGCTAAACGGATTGAAAACAATAAGTTTCGTCGAAAGTTGACAAGTTGGGAATGTTATAACATGTACTTTTAGGGTGAGACTAGGGTACTTAACATTGTAAGGAGATTATCTTATAATTTATTTGTCGTATGATAGTCTGTGTTATGTTTTGAAGTCAAGCGAGTTATGGATCAAAAGTTGGAAAATGTAATCACAAGTTGCATTCATAAATGTGATGAAACTTAGGTCAAATGTAGCTAATCATTTATCCTAATATACTTAGAATTATGGGATGATATACCTGCCAAATTGAAGCCCTACGAGTCTAGTTTTTAATGCATTAAATCTTTTATCCATACGATATTAGAGTAGAGATATATTTTGCGTTTTCGTGAGACCGCGCAAGCAGCTTTCAATGGGACCCTCTTAGGCGGTGGACAACCCTTAAATATTTTAAAGGGCTTGGACGACTTAATTTTGGTCCTCTTCGACCTAGGACAGTTCCAAACTCTCTCAACACCTCTCTAACAGCTCTCAAATGTTCCAAGTCTAATCCAATGGTGTTTTAACTAAATCTAACCTCAAAGGTTAGCCTAAATGAAGAAGAGAGTCTCTATGATGTTGTGATGTGATTAAGGGTGATTATAAGCTAAGGGAAGCTTTGGTTCGAGCTTTTCTAGATTATTTAAGGTATTTATAACACCCTATTTCTTGGGATTAATCTTATCTATGTGTTGTTTAAGTTATTTGGGTGAAGATATATAAGATAGAACTTGAAGTTGTATAAGAAATTGTTATCTCTTATTGAACTATTTTGAAGTTGTATAGATGACTTCATATGGCTGAAAATCATGGGTAATAGCTTGGTTATAATGTTCTTATTATTATTATGCTTGTCAATATGTTGAGTAAGTTTATGATATTGTAAATAGGAGAAGAAGCAACCACACAATACCTAGAGGTTGTTCATGTCATCGTTTTATCTTGTGAGGTTGTTTGATGTTACTTTTATGATGTATATAAGGTTGGAATGTCATGTCAATATATATGTTTATATGCTGGACCTATTGTTGGTGTTGTAAGTATAGGGGAGATGGGAAAAAGAGTTGGGATTTGGTTCTAATTCAAGCTTGCCGCTTGTCTTGTTAAATAGCAGTTTTGTGTGTGACATTTGTGCACTTGTTGTTATGTAGATTGATTGGTGTTGTTGGGCTATTGATATATTATAGCGGAGAAGGCCCTTGTTACAGGGGAGAAGCTGCCCAAATTTGCATAAACGAGCTACTAGCTTAAGTTACGACTTAGCCTTTACTCAACACCGATTCTGAATCTCCTTATGCTATGGTAGACTGAGTTGAGTTGTTTGAAGAGTACCTTGGAAGCTATTAAGGACTCAACGAGGTTAGGATATGTTAAGGCTAAACCTTTTCTTCATTTTGGTATGATCTCATACCTACATGTGTTTGATAATGAGACATAAAGAGATGTTCGTATTCTTGATTTTATTCATATTATCCTAGTCTCATAAGTTACAGTATTCTCCCTTATTAGAACTTTATATTTAGTTAAGTATTATCTTCTTTTAGCCAAAAGAGCAAAAAGTCTCTCTCTCTCTCTCTCTCTATATATATATATATATATATATATATATATATATAAATAATATTACAGTATTTTCACCACCACCGAGCTATAATCGGTGGGCAGTCCCCAATTGGGATACCTCTTATCAGATGGTAAGTTATATACCGAGCCTAATATGGCCGATCGCCTATGAGTGAGCCCAGAATGGCCGAGATACAGAGCCTAGTATGGCCGAGGGCCTAATAGGAGCCTACTACGGCAGAGCAGTTATATGTACCGAGCCTTATAGGGTAGGACAACTATTTCATTTACTGTATTGAGAGAGTTGAGTCAGTATTAATAGGTAAGCATATCTTCAGATCATCTATGATTCCCAGTTACTTTCAGTTGTTATATTATTTGTCCAGTTTCAGCTGTCAGTTATTTTGTTGCCTTACATACTCGGTACATAAAATACTGACATCCCTTTTGCTGGGGATGTTGCATTTCATGCCTGCAGGACCTGGTAGATAGCTGGATAGACCTTCCTAGCAGACAGAGTCAAACATCAGCTTGGTTGGTAAGCTCTACTCCATAGGGGTTACCAAGTCTAGACCTTGGAGTCTATTTTATATATACAAGTTTGATAGGTAGGTCAAGGTCTTGCCCCGACCATGGTACAATTCAGTTATCTCTAGAGGCTTGTAGACGAGTTCTGTATATTTTGTATATCAGTATATAATCATGTCGGCCTAATCAACCTGCATATATATATATATATGAGCTTTTGGGTATGTTTACCCCTCAGATGAGAGAGTCGATATATTCATATGATTCAGAATATGGCCTCATCCGCCTAAGTTAAGGGTTACCCCTCCAGAGTTCACAGTTATAGAGTGGTACGCTCGTACCAAATATGGCACCGGGTGCCTGCCATGCCTCCCAAATTTGGAGCGTGACATATTTTACCGGTCAAAATTTTATTGGAAGTACCGACGTACTTCATAGGTAAAGAACCGATGGACTCCCTCGCTAAATAAGGTCTAATTGTTTTTTATTTATTTTTTCAGTATCGATGGAATCTCTCGGTATAGTTGAAAAAAAATAAAAAAAAATAAAATGTATCGACGGATTCAATAGGTATTGTATTTACAATTATTTTGAATTTTATTTTTACCATACTGACGGTCTCCTTAGTGATAACTTGATAGATCATCTAGAGTTTTAAACCTTAATTCTTTGTTTTGATACCTCAAATATCTCCCTTAGTGATTACCCGATAAATCATCTAGAGTTTTAAACCTTAATTCTATATTTTTATTCCTCAAATGTCTCCTTTTAAACTTTTTTGATTTGCATGCACATTTCGTGTCTTTTTCTGGAAGGCTTTTATGTGAAAAATTGATTAAAATATGAATTCATGCCTTGAAAATCCATTTGAGTTGACTTTGGTCAACATTTTGAGCAAACAAGTCCATATCCAAATTTTGACAGTCTCGGTGGGTCCGTATCGTGATTTGGGATTTGGGCGTATGCCTGGAATCAAATTCGGAGGTCCCTAGCTCGAGTTATCGTGTCTTGTCGAACGTTTTTTATATTTAAAGGTGTAAAGAATTTAAAAAACTTGACCAAAGTTTGACTTTATTGCTACCGGATCCGGATTTTTGTTTCAGAGCTTGGTATAGGTTCATTACTATATTTATGACTTGTTTGCAAGATTTGGTGCAAAACAGAGTTGGTTTGACGTGATTCAGACATCCAATTGTTAAAATAGACATTCTTAAGTTTCATTGAAATTTTCATTTGATTTGGTGTCCGATTCGTAGTTCTAGGTGTTATTTTGGTATTTTGATCGCGCGAGATAGTTCGTATAATATTTTTGGACTTGTGTGCATATTTGGTTTGGAGTCTCGCAGGCTCGGGTGATTTTCAGATTGGCTTCAGGGTGATTTTGGACTTAGAAGACTGCTGATGAAACACTGTTTCTGCTGCAAGCCTCAGACCTCGCATATGCGGGTATGGCTTCGTATTTGCAATATGGCAGTGTTCCTGTTAGGTTCGCATTTGTGAGGTACTTCCTCGCATTTGCGAATAATTTGTTCGCATTTGTGAAGTAGTACTAGTGGGGGTGGGGGAGATTGTTCGCAATTTCGATCAAGGGATCGAATTGAGGAAGTCACAAGCTTGTAATTATGACGAACCATAACATTTGCGATGGTAGTAGAGATGGGGGACCTTCGAAATTACAAATGATTTCTCGCATTTGCGGGGTTCGCAATTGCAAACTCGAAGTCGCAATTGCGACATGTCACGACCCAATCCCGGTCGTGATGACGCCCAACACAACTGCTAGGCAAGCCCGACCATTTACACTGTCAACCCAAGCATGAAGTTCAAAACCAGTCATTTGAATATCATTATCAACAATAAAGCTAATAATTTTAATTTATAGATAGATATAAGCCGAATATCAAGATAATGCTGAATACACTCCCAAAGATCTGGGTGTCATGAGTCTAGAGCCTCTAACAATACAGTGTAATAAGAGTCCAATAATACATAGTTTCAAAAGCTTCGGAAAGATAATAAAAAGGGATAGGGGAGGAGTTGGGTCCTGCGGACGTTAGGCAGCTACCTCGACAACTCCGAATAAACTCTGAAATCAGCAAAAGCTCAGGTAAACTCCCGGGGTACCTGAATATGCACACATGGTGCAGGGAGTAAAGTGAGTACTTCCAACTCAGTGGTAATAGACATGTATAATGACTGACAGTAAGAAATCCCGAAATATAACAATGTAAAGCTATAATCAATACTCCTACACATTTAACGATGTAATAACAACAATTAATGACAGATAACACAGGCATGTATAGATATATGAATGCAATGCAGTGCACATGATCGCTGCGGCGTACAACCCGATCCATTAGGTACCCGCGCTCACTGTGGGGGTTCAGATTCCGGAGGGGCTCCTACAGCCCAAGCGCAATGACATAGTAGCATTCGCTGCGGCGTGCAGCCCGGTTCATAATCAGTCCATTTATATATGCATGCAAGCCACACGGGCAAAATCAAGTTTACCATTTTCGGTTCCATTTAACAGGTATTATAGTTTAAGTGATTAAAACCTTAGAAGATTGCTAATCATTTCTAGACAATACTTAACTCAGGACTGNGGACTAAGCCATAGTCCCGTCCACAAACAACCCCGCACTCACCGTAGGGTACGTGTCTCTCCTCAATACAGCATCACAATGTGAGATACCGGGGTTTCAAACCCTCAGGTCATCATCTACATCTATTACTCACCTCAAGCCGGCCATAAAACTAGTACGCTATGCCTTTTCCTCTCGAATCCGCCTCCTCACGTGTCGAATCTGGTCAAAACCACAACGAATACATTACAATAGGCTAATGGAACATAACCCAATTGAAAGAACTCGAAAAACACCCAAAAATACGAAGTTGGCAAAACAAGAGACCTGGGCCCACTCCTCGAAAAATTACGAGATTTATATCACCGGAATCCTCGTCTCGCCACGAGTCCGTACATATAAAATACACAAGAATCGGAGTCCATCTGGCCCCTCAAATCATCAATTTAAACCTTCTTAGGTTTCAAGCCCTAACCTCCATTTTTACCCTTTAATTCCTTGAATTTTCGTGATTAATTCATGTTTTTAAACCATAATAACATAATCCGAGTCCAAATATTCATACCTGATGAAATCCCTTCGAATCCTCTTCAAAATCGCCCAAAAACCCGCTTGTTCGAAGTCCAAAATGTTTTTCTTCTTTTCCAAGTTCGTGAACACTGTTCACTATAACACAAGTCCGATTTCCACTTCTGCGGTCCCCTGACCGCACCTGCGGTCCCGCTTATGAGGCTAATTGACCGCTTATGCGGTCTGACTTAAATCCATCTGGACTGCTTCTGCGATCTAAAATCCGCATACGTGGCCCCGCTTACGCGCTTACCAGTCCGCTTTTGTGGAAAATCCTTGGGCCACTCCCGATCGCTTCTGCGATCTTCCCACCGCATCTGTGGAACCGCTTCTGCAGCTCCTTTTCCGCAGATGCGGAAACACCAGAAGGCAGAAGTTCAGACCTGCAACATACTTCCAAAATTCCCGTTTAACCACCCGAAATCTCACCGAGGCCCCCGGGACCTCAACCAAAAGCACCAACACATCCTATAACCTTATTCAAACTTGTTCCAATCCTCAAAACACGTCAAACAACGCTAAAACCAATAAATATATCATATTCAAGCCTAGTTTTCATCAAAACTTCCAAAATGCGCATTCAATCAAAAATCCGATCAAACAATGTCCGAATGACCTGAAAATTTGCAGACATATCCAAAATCACCTAACGAAGCTACTGCAACTCTCGGAATTCCATTCCGACCCTCGGATCAAAATCTCACATACCCACCGGAATTTGCCAAAATTCAAACTTAGCCAATTCAAGCCTAATTCTACATCGGACCTCCAAATTCAATTCTGATTGCACTCCTAAGTCACAAATCATCCCCCGAAGCTAACCGAATCATCAGAATTCCCATCCGAGCCCTCTAGCTAAATAGTCAACTTCTAGTTGCCTTTTTCAAAACAAGCTTCCCTTTAAGAAACTAAGTGTCTCATTTCCAACTAAAACCAATCCAATCCTACCCGATTAACTCAATTACTGATATTGAAATATAGTAAAGCATAATATAGGGGAAACGGGGCGGTAACTCACATGACGACGGGCCGGGTCATCACATCCTCCCCAACTAAAACAAACGCTCGTCCTCGAGCGGGTCAAGAAACTTACCTGGAGTCTCAAATAAGTGAGGATATCTGCTCCGCATCTCCTGCTCGGTCTCCCAAGTGGCCTCCTACACGGGCCGACCTCTCTACTGCACCTTCACCGAAGCTATGTCCTTTGATCTCAACTTTCGAACCTTACGACCCAAGATAGCCACTGGCTCCACATCGTAGGTCAAGTCCTCATCCGACTGGATCGTGCTGAAGTCTAACACATGAGATGGGTCCCCAACATACTTCCGGAGCATAGAAACATGGAACACCGGGTGAACTCCCGACAAGCTCGGTGGCAAAGAAAGCATATAGGCCACCTCCCTAATCCTCCTAAGTATCTCAAAAGGTCCAATGAACCGTGGACTCAGCTTCCCTTTCTTTCCAAACCTTATAACGCCTTTCATAGGCGAAACCTTCAACAAGACCTTCTCGCCTACCACATAAGATACATCTCGAACCTTTCGGTCCGCATAACTCTTCTGACGCGACTGGGCTGTATGAAGTCTCTCCTGGATCACTTTCACCTTCTCTAAGGCATCCTGAACTAACTCTATCCCCAATAGTCTAGCCTCGCCGGGTTCAAACCAACCAACCGGAGATCTACACCGTCTCCCATATAAGGCCTCATACGGCGCCATCTGAATGCTGGATTGATAGCTGTTGTTATAAGCAAACTCTGCAAGTGGCAAGAACTCCGCCGAAGAACCTCCAAAGTCAATAACACAGGCACACAACATGTCCTCCAATATCTGGATAGTACGCTCGGACTGTCCGTCCGTCTGAGGGTGAAATGTCGTGCTCAACTGTACCTGTGTGCCCAACTCCTGATGAAAAGTCCTCCAGAACTGAGAAGTAAACTGAGTACCCCTATCTGAGACAATAGAAACTAGGACCCCATGCAACCGTACAATCTCCCGGATAAAAATCTCCGCTAACCGCTCCAAAGAATAGGTGGTACACACCGGAATGAAGTGCACAGACTTGGTCAGCCTATCCACAATCACCCAAATCGAATCAAACTTCTTCGAGGTACGAGGGAGAACACTCATAAAGTCCATAGTAATCTTCTCCCATTTCCACTCCGGAATATCCATTAGCTGCAGTACACCACCGGGTCTCTAATGTTCATATTTGACCTGCTGACAGTTGAGACACCGAGCCACATAACTCACAATATCCTTTTTCATCCTCCTCCACCAGTAATGCTGTCTCAAATCCTGGTACATCTTCGCGGCACCCGGATGAATGGAATACCGCGAGCTGTGGGCCTCCTCTAATATCAACTCTCGGAGCCCATCCACATTGGGCACGAAATTCCGGCCCTGCATCCGCAACACACCATCATCCCTAATAGTCACATCTCTAGCATCATCATGCTGGACCTTGTCCTTCAGGACAAGCAATTGCGGGTCATCATACTAGCGCTCCCTAATGCGGTCATACAAAGAAGATCGGGAAACCACACAAGCCAACACCCGACTGGGCTAAGAAATATCTAACCTCACCATCTGATTGGCCAAGGCCTGAACGTCAACTGCAAAGGGCCTCTCCCCAACTGGAATGTACGCCAAACTACCCATACTAATTGCCTTTCGGCTCAAAGCATCGGNGGGTAGTGCTTCTCATGGGGCTTTAACTGACGAGAAGCATAAATGATAACTCTACCCTCCTGCATCAATACACAACCGATCCCAACTCTCGAAGCATCACAATACATAATGTAAGATCCTAAAACTGATGGCAATACTAGTACCGGAGCTGTGGTCAAAGCTGACTTGAGCTTCTGGAAGCTCTCCTCGCACTCATCCGACCACACAAATGGAGCATTCTTCTACGTCAACTTCGTCAAAGGCGAAGCAATAGATGAAAACCCTTGAACGAACCTATGGTAATAACCTACCAAACCGAGGAAACTCCAAATCTCAATAGCTGAGGACGGCCTGGGCCAACTCTGCATCGCCTCAATCTTCTTTGGGTCAACCTGAATACCATCACTGGACACCACGTGTCCCAGAAAAGCCACAGAACTAAGCTAGAACTCATATTTGGAGAACTTTTCATAAAGCTTCTCCTCTCTCAATCTCTGCAAAACCACCCTCAAGTGCTGCGCGTGCTCCTCCTGGTTACGCGAGTACACCCGAATATCGTCAACAAACACGATCACAAATAAATCGAGATACGACCGAAATACACTGTTCATCAAGTGCATGAACGCGGTTGGGGCATTAGTCAGCCCAAATGACATAACCAGAAACTCATAGTGCCCATATCTCATACTGAAAGCCGTCTTCATAATGTCTGAATCCCTAATCTTCAGCTGGTGATAGCCTGATCGGAGGTCAATCTTAGAGAATACCTTTGCTCCCTGAAGCTTATCAAACAAATCCTCAATACGGGGTAGTGGGTACTTGTTCTTCACTGTCACCTTGTTCAATTGTCTCTAATCAATGCATATTCTCATTGTGCCATCCTTCTTCTTTACAAATAAGACCGGTGTACCCCACGGTGACACACTCGGGCGAATGAACCCCTTTTCTAGGAGTTCCTGAAACTGGTCCTTTAATTCCTTTAACTCAGCTGGTGACATACGATAGGGAGGAATAGAGATGGGCTGAGTGCCCGACACCAGATCAATACCAAAATCAATGTCCCTATTCGGTGGCATGCCCAGCAGGTCTGCTGGAAACACATCTGGAAACTCTCTCACAACGAGCACAGAATCAATACTAGGAGTCTCAGCTCCAACATCTCTCACAAATGCTAAATACGATAAACATCCTTTCCCAACCATCCGCTGTGCCTTTAAGAAGGACATCACCCTGTTGGGAACATAATCGGTCGAACCTCGCCACTCAATCCTCGGAATACCCGAAATGGCCAACGTAACTGGCTTGGCATGACAGTCCAGAATAGACAATCCATACCTAGAATCACATCAAAGTCTACCATACCCAACAACAATAAATCAACTCGGGTCTCCAGACCCCCA
>MU740215.1:21020-38442 GCA_026770625.1 Nicotiana glauca
ATATATATATATATATATATATATATATATATATATATATATATATATATATATATATATATATATATAGTATTCCCTTCGTCATAAATTATTGAGAGTTAATTTGGCTCATTTTTTATGCTAAATTGAATCAAATTAACTCAATATTTTAAAACTAAAATTTAGATATTCAAAAACTATCAATCGAAAATTACTACTCGTACAAGTTATAATTTTTCAATATCAATCAACAATAACAACAACAAACTCAGTGTAATTCCACAAGAGGGATTTGAAGAGAGCAGTGAGTTTGTAGTCTTACCCCTACCTTTTGTGCAGGTGTATAGACTGTTTCCGATAAACCCTCAGCTCAAAGCAAGCATGCAAAATCATAACAGTATAAAGAAGAAATGCAATAGTGTAAAAGTCAGGAAAATTGTAATAATAACAAGATAGTAGAATAATTAAAAAACAAGCAACACGATGAAAAACTATATTTTAAAATATTAGTCAAAATTCACAAAGTTTAATTTTTGCGTAATATCACGATAATATGCGAATGGGGGAGTAAATATTTTTTATTATCTAAGAATGTCAAATATTTTAAAACAGAGATCAACAGCAATTTAATGGAAGAGGAAACATAACACTGTGATGAATGATTTCCTTGTACTTAATACAGTGTTTGATACAACTTTCACATTTATTGAATGCCTATATTTTAACAGTTGGAATATACTCTTGGATTTCCATGTATAGATACTTTCCAAGATAAACCATATTATAGAAAGGTAATATATATATATATATATATATATATATATATATATATTTATATATATATATTAAGTAACTTGGTGCAACATACCGTAATGTATAGTAATGATGCTAATTATAATAAAAACAAATTTACGAACAAATGTATGTGAAATGTCCATAAGGAGACAATTTAATGGTCAAGAGATCACAATTTCAATCCAATAACAAATAATTATTAGAGATTAATACCAGTTTTGACTAAAAGAATGAAAGAATAAAGGAATATTTTGTGTGTGATCAGAAATTTAATTATATATCCTTTTTCAGGCAAACAAGAAATGGATTGAGGCTAGATTTGTCCAGGCAATTTATTAAAGCCCAACCCAAGTTGTTTAGCAAAAATGAGTAAAGATTACAGTGGAAAAACTTTCCTTTTATGGAAACGAGACATTCCCTTTGGATCTTTTCAAAACCCAAAACAACTACTTTGGGATGCCCTTTCCTCGTTTACTTAAAAATTGCACGTCAACGTATACCTATTTTTTTTTAAACTTTTAACTTGTACCCACTTTTTAAGTAACTCCAGCCCCTTTCTCCTCCCCTTCTTCTCCTTCGTTTTCTTCTTCTTCTTCTTTCTTTCTTACTTTCTTTCTTTCTTTGTTCTCATCGTCCAATTCTCTTCGGTCTTCTCCTTGTCGCTAAATTGATATAAAAGAAACAATTTGATCTATAAGTTGATAGCATAACATAATGTGGTTGTATTACAAATCTTTTAATAGAACAATTTACGTAATTCTTGTTTTTTCCTTTCTTCAGTGAGTTGAACAACGAGGAGATGGTTTAGAGTAATGCACATGCTCACTCTTGAATGCAGAGTTTTAATAGAATTCAAAGGTTGACGAGGCACAAAGTTTGTTTTATGTCTAACAAACATTTAAAAATTTACTTCTCAATAATTTAACAACTAAAAGCATAAGCACCGGATAGATACAAAACAAAAACTTCATTAGATAAAAAACTTCAGCTCTAGAGCTGAAGTTCTATAGTTCCAAAACAAAAACTTCAACTCTAGTGCCAAAGTTCGCCAGTTACAAAATAAAAACTTCAGCTCTAGAGCCGAAGTTTGCCAGTTACAAAATAAAAACTTCAGCTCTAGAGCTGAAGTTCGCCAGTTATAAAAACAAAAACTTACAAACAAAAACTTCAGCTCTAGCTGAAGTTCGATAGTTCCAAAATAAAAACTTCAGCTCTAGAGCTGAAGTTCGCCAGTTACAAAACAAAAACTTCAGCTCTAGAACTGAAGTTCGCCAGTTACATAACAAAAACTTCAGCTCTAGAGCTGAAGTTCACCAGTTGCAAAAACAAAAACTTACAAACAAAAACTTTAGTTCTAGAGCTAAAGTTCGCCCGTTATAAAACAAAAACTTCAGCTCTAGAGCTGAAGTTCGCCAGTTACAAAACAAAAACTTCAAGCCCAGCTACTAGAATGCTGAAGTTTTGCGTGATTGCCTTTGCTACTTCAGCCCCGTATGCTGAAGTTATGCGAAAAAGCTGGTGCACTTGTAATTTTTTTGTAAAGCGGGCACAAGTTAAAACATGGCACAAAAAGCGGGTATAGATGCAAATGCCCCCTCATTTACATAACTACAAAGTAACAAAAAGACTTGGATCCAAATGAGCAAAAGGGTATTGGAACGAGGGAAAATGAAAGAAAAATTTATCTCTTATAGCAAATGTTAATATCTTATTTATTATAAATAAATATCTTTTTAAAAAATTATCTCATATAGCTATCTTTTAATTTTTATAGCAAAATATCTATTTACGGACTCTTCCTACATTTAAGCCATTAATTACTTAATGTATTATTTTTCTCTCTCCCTCTCTCCTCCTTTCTCTTTCCTCCTTCTTCTCTTTTCCCCTCGATTTTTTCCTCCTCTGCTTTTGGAAACCCTAGCAGGGGCCGTGTTCCGCAAACGACAGATCCGGCCGACGATCACTTTCCACCTTCCTTGTTGTGTCAATCCTAACCGTCTCCTCTGGCAGGCGATACCTTCTTCTTTTTCTGAAGTGATGATTACATTAGAAAACTATTTGGTTTCCAAACATGGCGATCTAAAATAGTTGAAGTTGAAATACTTTAGGATCCAACATTTATCACTCCATTTTGAATGGAAAATAGAGAAGTAATTTTTGCTTAACTACTCGTTATTAAAAATTCACGGTCTAACTAATTCAAATTCATTCTTCGAGATTATAAGAAGAAGATTTCGACAAGGTAAAGGAATGCAAAAATAAAACGGCAAAAGAAAAAAAAAAGTAGTTGCGCTGCCTTGAAGAGTTTGATACCTTTTTTTTATTGTATCTCGCTGTATTCTATGTATTTTATTGTATTCACTGTCTTTTTTTCAGTGTATTTTATTGTATATCGTTGTATTCCATTTATTTCATTGTATTCACTGTTTTTTTATTGTATTTTAATGTATCTAGTTGTATTCTATGTACTTCATTGTATTTACGGTCTCGTTGTATTCCATGAATGTATTCATATATTTTTTAATTAATATAATTTATGTATTCAAATGTATATGCAGTATGTATTTATATATTTTGCACTATAGATGACCTGCTATAATTCATGTATTCAGTGTATTTTTATGTATTTAACTGTATTCAATGTAATTATATAATTAATAAATCTATTTGTAAAGATACCATTAAAAAATATTTTTGTAAAAATTCCACTAAAAAGAAAGGATGGATTGAATCTATGAATATTGCACTATTTTTGGGATGTTTTTCAGTTGAGAATCTTTTCTATAGCTGAAAATTCAAATTTTGTGTGTTATAATTGGGTTTGTGGAGTTATATTATGAGTCTATCGTGTTAATTAATTCACTTACCGTTTTTAAACAGTTGAGAACTGTCACGACCCAAAATCCATTAAGGGTCGTGGTGGCGCCGGACACCTCTGTCAGGCCAGCCAACTAACTTATCAATTTATTTCCTCTTTTAATATTTTCGAAAATCTAATGTTTTTTCTTCCATTTTTTTAATAAATAAAAGCCCACTATTAGAATTCAAATTTAAACAATAACAATTAATACGAATCCGTTGTAAACCATCCCAGAAACCCGGTGTCACAAGTACATGAGCGACTACTGATAGGAAAAATAAAATACAACATCTGTCCGAAATACAGTGGACGGAAAGTAAATACAGTACATTGGAAGGAACTACTCTAGCTGCGGTCGCCTCAATGATGCAGCTCACCTAGTCCCAGCGTCA
This sequence comes from Nicotiana glauca, assembly GCA_026770625.1. Lineage (NCBI taxonomy): Eukaryota > Viridiplantae > Streptophyta > Magnoliopsida > Solanales > Solanaceae > Nicotiana > Nicotiana glauca. The sequence goes on from MU740215.1 coordinate 25,047, forward strand.
TCCATGCTGCTACGCCCTATAGGCTGCTAGAGGTATATATACCTGTGCAACAAAAATATACAGAAATGTAGTATGAGTACGTAATCAACGTGTACTCAGTAACTGTCCCGCCTAATCCCAAAGGGTAGAGACGAGATGGTCAACTTTGACACACTCTAATGGTCCAACGGTTATTTATTCTCAATATACATATCAAACAGTGGATTTATTTTCTAACATGATTTTTATCCAGATTGAGGAAACAAGTAAACATGTAATTCTTTCGTAGGAAATTTTTCAAGATTTCTTTTCATTATTAACAAGATGATCTCGAGCCAGAGTGAGGCATATAACGACTTAAATAAGTTCAGGCAGCAATACAAGCATGCGCAAATCATACCGAGGCGACGGCCCGATCCAACAGAAATAAATGTGCACTTGCCGAGGGTCGACGACGCGCCTATAGATGCATCTATTAATCGAGGCATTCGGCCCGGTCCAAAATAAACACACACAGACAGACAATCAGTCAAGAATTCAACGTAGAGCAATTATCCAAGAAAGGCCAGTTTTCTTTAATAATTTGAGAAAATGAAGCTTAAGTCTCTTTAGAAATCCATTTATTAATTTAATGCGATCTATCGCCCCGCTCGCGAATCATCCACGCTACGCAGGTACACGTAAGATACATGCTCAGATAGCCAATTAGAATTTTATCGGGGAATAATTATCCAAATAAACCAATTCTCTGTTTAACAATTCAGGAATGATGTTTAATCTCTTTTAAATTTGTTTACTAATCAAAGGTGATTTAAACAATTCAAGTCATCGATGGTTCATAATTAATCTTAGAATGACATGCTGATGGGTCCTAACTACCCGGACAATAGCATAATAGTAGCTACGCATGGACTCTCGTCACCTCGTACATACGTAGACCCCACAATTAGGAGCACATAATCAATCACTTCACCTATGAGGTAAATTCCCCCTCACAAGATTAGAAAGGAGACTCACCTCGCTCCGAAGATCCACAACCGGCATTCTACATTCTTCCGAAGACTTGCACCAACGCACCATGCTCCAAAACTATCCGACGATCATATAATTCCATTAATATATGCTAAATTATACTTTACAACCCAATTTATAATAATTCCTAACCCCGAACGAAAAGTTAACTAAAATACCCTCGGGCCCACGTCCCCGGAATCCGAAATTTCTCAAAGATAAAGGTTAACCATGACCTTAGGAACTCAAATATATAATTTTATCTTAATTCCATACTCAAAATCGTGACTAAATTCCAAGAATATAATTTTCTAGGTTTCGCACCAAAATCCCAATTTTTATACTAATTTGCATGCCTAAATCCATGGTATAGTCTTGCATTTAACTTGGAAATAAATAGGAGTGACTTACCTTAATATTGATAATGAAATACCTCCTTGAAGCTCTCCAAAAATCGCCCCCAAGCCATGCAAAATGGGTGAAATGAACCAAAATTCCGGTTTAAAACAAGCCCCTGCCTCCAGTCATTTCCGCTTTTGCGGCTTCCCTGGCTTAGCCCCTTTTCGTTTCTGCGATCATACCATCGCAGATGCGGTTCCGCTTTTGTGGAGCCTTGACCGCATCTGCGGTCCTTCCCCAAGGCCCTCTCTTCCGCTTCTGCGATGCACCCTCCGCAGATGCGGTTCCGCTTCTGCGAAAATTTAGACAGCATCTGCGGTCCTCAAGCTTTGGACCAAAAACCGCATCTGAGGCTCCCCGTTCACTTCTGCGGTCAACCAACCGCAGAAGCGAAAATACCAGCAACCAGATGCCTTCAGCTCTCTTCCAAATTCCAATTTCGATCTGTTCACCACCCGGAATCCACCCGAGGCCCCCGGGACCTCAACCAAACCTACCAACCAATCCCAAAACACATTACGGACTTTCTTGACTCCTCAAATCACATCAAATAATGCTAAAATCATCAATCGACCTCCAATCCAAGCTTAATGGACTTTGAACTTTCCAACTTCTATTTCCGATGCTTAAACCTATCAAATCACGTCCAATAGACCTCAAATTTTGCACACAAGTCATATTTGACATTACGGACCTACTCCAACTTTCAAAATCGGATTCCGACCCCGATATAAAAAAGTCAACCTCCGATCAAACTTCCCAAAACCTTCAAATTCTAACTTTAGCCAAATGGCTTCAAGATGACCTACGGACCTCCGAATTCACTTCCGATCGCGCTCCTAACTCCAGAATCACCATACGGAGCTATTCACAGACTCGGAATCCCAAACGGACATCGATATCACTAAAATTCACTTCAAGCCAAACTTAAGAAATTCCTTCTAAAATGTTAACTTCCACAATAGGTGCCAAAACGCTCCCAGGTTATCCAAAACCCAATCCGGGCATACGCCCAAGTCCGAAATCATCATACGACCCTGCTGGAACCTTTAGATCCTGATTCCGAGGTCGTTTACTCAAAATTCCAATCCTAGTTCATTCTTTCAACTTTAAGCTTCTCAAATGAGAATTTTCATCTAACTTGAACTCCGATCTTCCTAAATTTAAATTCCGACCATGCGGACAAGTCACAATTCCTGAAATGAAGCTTCTCATGGCCTTAGACTGCTGAACGACGTGCTACTCGAAACGACCGGTCGTGTCGTTACATTCTCTCCCACTTAAACATACGTTCGTCCCCGAACATGCTGAGAACTACACTGGAGTAGTCTGAAAGTCACTATTTAGCACCTTAAGCACCTTCCTGTGCTATCACAACTCAGCTAAGCACATTGGCTCGATAAATTTTGAAGATATTCCCTTTCATTCAAGCAAATAAGCCTTAGAGCCTTATTCCAACATCCGGAATTCTATGCCAGGCCTGTTTCCAACATACGTTTACCATATCCATCACTTTACTCATAGGACCACAATAACATTTCTGTTTGAATTAATCGAAATTCCACGAATCCTATGCTCCCATTGCACCTCATGACCTACATAGGTCTTACTCCAACTATTACAATACCGCCATGACGGATGAGATGCCGAAATTCATAATCAACTGCCGATTCAGCCAACCATCGAGTCTATACTTCTGACAAGAAACATTGCTACATTTTGAACCAAATAATTATCTTCACTCCTTAACATACTTCATATAATCAGATTGCACTGATCCTAAATCTCACAATATTATCTTACCCAGTACGAACTGCTCAGGAAATAAGCCACCCCGAATGCGATCACAAGTCTAATATAACGCCACAATGTGTCAATAGACCACCAATCCGAACACGACACAAACGGAAATTGAACTCTGGAAGGAATTACCTAACCCCGCACTAATACGGACTTTCTTTAAAAGATAGGAAGCGAAACACACAAAGAAATAGCATATAGAAAAACCAGACTCGACATCACACTATTGTGGCGCGCAACCCGATCCACACATAGATCTCACATAAGGAGATTGCACTTCGAGCTACACCTACTCATTACAAAAATATCGAATTTCGATCGTAAGCACACTAAGTGCATAATACCATTCCTGAGAAAACACATAGCGCTATAGGCTACCAAACTCAAGCACAACTGAGGTGCGACACAAGACCTGAATCACAAGAGCCATTCTGCTCATGTAACATCATCACCACGCGGAACCTCAACACATAAGGACTTACTAAGCCGTCTCACAACTCATACGGCGCAATACATCATTACCTGGGATAGCTGATGACAAAATAACACCTCGACTATTCCTCTATAGGGAACGCTCGCTGAAATGAACACAACTAGCCTGATACAAAGCCCTGTTCACAAATAAATCAATCCACCGATCTTAAGCCGATCCCGAACATATCAAATTAAGCCAATGACCTTTCAAAGGTCCATACTAATATTTCCTTCTTCTCATAACACACGAGAACAACCGTCATAACCGGAGAAAACCTCCTCGGTTCATAACCCAATAAACAAGGTGCCCTCCAGGCATAAATTTTTCAAGGCAATGATATTACCCAAATTCCCCATAGTTGATTTAAATCTTTAGTCAAACAAGTGGCTACATGCCACACTGGTACAATCTTCCCGTGGAACACGTTCCCACAATCTTCCAAAATAAATATCGGGTCCGCACATCTAAACCACCGGACGCACTAATGCTGAAAAGCAATCCAAAATCCTTAACCAGGATGCAAAACCCCTTCCTCAACACATCGATCTCAGGTGACGCTGAGGACAATTCCAACTTACTCTAATCATTCAACCCTTTCCTTGCTCATCTGAGCCCGTGACATCCTTGTCAACACTGAATTGCAACCTTGATCCTCACTTCGTATTCCCATGCTACTCACTGCACCCAACGTGCCAACATACGATAGAACACGATTTTTCATCATAACTCCGAAATCATTAATATTTTAACACTTCAGCATATACGAACTTTCCATTTAACTCACTTCAGGAGAATCATAGCAACACACAGATAATTTTCCATGACCGCAGAATGTGAAAATCTACAAGTAGTGGTCCAAGCCACCATAGCCCTTCCGGAATCTGCTTCCACATAGCAAGCCACAACAGAAGAATGCTCTTGATAAATCATCAATCACATCCGACCGACAGGCCTCAAACATACCCTTACACTTCATACACGTAACTTGATCTCGCGGACCGAACTGATCACTGGCCCCAATATGCCAATTCAACTATGGCTAGTCAATTTACCTTCTTCCAATTCCTCCTTGCTTGCCTTAAAAATAAGACTGACTCCATTCAACACATAACATACTCCATCTACACTCACCCCGAGTGTCCTTGAATCACGAGACCAGGCCGTCTCAAATCCCACAAACTATTTCATCTCTTTCAGATGCTACAACACAAGTCAAAATTTCATAGAACATTCATGGCACCTTCTCATAAGCTGCTACAAAGCTTTATTCTTAGTTGTACTTATAGGCTCGAAATCATCGGGCACCACACTTTAACTTTCGAATTTACTGGGACCATTATTGAGAGCCACCCGCTCTAACTTGGTCCCGAACATAACTCACTCCATAGATCTTATAGCACACGAATACTCTCTCGGCGAGGCATCTAGCGAAAATCACTTTCTTTGAAACTTGTATCCATACAAGGCATAAATCCTGAACCTTTTTCCAAGTCTGGACATGAGCTACTAAAGCCAACCACCGCATGCCTCCAACAATTCATTTGCTCGAATTACCAATTATGGTCTTTTCTCATAGCTGAAATAATCCATCAATATACAAATAACCAAAAATCACGTAAGTAGTTAATCATACAGCCCAATCACAAGCGGTGGGACTCTCCCACTTATCTTGAAGCCATCATTTCACCATTCTTGAGTTCGCCCGACCTTTTTACCTCTTATTGACATAACCTCCCGTTATAAGTTATCAAAATTTCTCGGAATCTCCCTGTAAATCCCCATCTTTCATATTCTGAATCATCAACCACATTCGCACGACCGATCCCTTTGTTGAACAACCAATATAATTCTTTGCAGAAGCTTCGCCAACCACGCGACCGCGAACCTGCTCACGGGGAATAACCCACCTAGGGGAATCACCTCCCGATATCTTCCCGCGCCGCTGCACGGGGTACATTCACTACAACAACAATAGCCCATCCTGAGCCCGATCTCACCTTCCAATTCAGGGTTATGCTGCACCCTCCTCCATTTCAAGTAGCTCGTTCCCGCCATATCAATCTTCTGACGCATAATAGCCCATACTTCACATCATACCCGCAGGCTTCAACCACCAATCATTAAAATCCCCCCAATTCGATCCAAAATAGCTTTAGGCGCGTAGTCATCCTACTAACAAACCTATATGCAACACCCACCACTCTCCAATTTTGGCTGAACTCATTTCTTTAATTAACCACTCGACCTTGCTCCTCATACTTGGCCTCCCAGAAGCTTTAAACACCACCTGACACTTCCCATATGTCCTTCCTCATACTTTGCTGCTCACTTGCCTCAAATAAAATCTATCTTCGTGGAACTTGAACCCACTATTGTTACTAACTTTAAACCTTTCCAAAGGTTATCTTTATCGAGCCGTCAACATTAGAAATTCTGATTCGGTCTTAAACCACCGCATCATGCGATATCTGACAGTTGTATCTCCAATACTATTTCACAATATCTTGCCCCAAGCGAATTGTAGCAGGTTATAACACCAACAAACTTAAAGCGTTCAATTAGGACAACATCTCTCCCACATAGAGGAGAACTCCACCACGCTTGCAATTACCACGCCTCATTACTTCCACCAGTCCCACGCCTGACCATCTTTAGTTCGATTGACTTCCCCTGCCGGGAATAAAATACTGAATCCCTTGATTACATACTAAGTAAACCTCCCTTCAATTCATTTACTGCCCCGACACGTGGGCAACACCCTACCATTACAACAACACTGCAGAATAATCGCTCATAAGCATTATGGCAACCTGTGCCTAGCCTCAAGGCTCTTAGAAGTTCTATTACTGAGTTGAAACAATATAATATCCCTCCAAAATGTGACTATAATGGTCCATTCAACTATACCAGGAAAATCATACCGCACCACATTTGTAGTGCCATTACAATCCTTCAATGTTCGATTTATGACAAGCGCTCGCGTCGCGTAAGATTGAGTGAGAAGGAATCAAAGGCATACGCCTCAAAGGAATCGAACTGCACGATAAGGAAATAAAGAAGGGAATTACTCCTAACAGTCCTGCAGCCTCCCGAGGATAAGTACAGACGTCTCCGTACCGATCCGCGAGACTCTACTAGACTTGCTCATGACTCGTGAGACCGACGGGAACCTAGTGCTCTGATACCATGTTGTCACGACCCAAAATCCACTAAGGGTCGTGGTGGCGCCGGACACCTCAGTCAGGTCAGCCAACTAACTTATCAATTTATTTCCTCTTTTAATACTTTTAAAAATCTAAGGTTTTTCCTTCCGTTTTTTATAATAAAAGCCCACTATTATAATTCAAATTTAAACAATAACAATTAATACAAATCCGTTGTAAACCATCCCAGAAACCCGGTGTCACAAGTACATGAGCGACTACTGATAGGGGAAATAAAATACAACATCTGTCCGGAATACAGTGGACGGAAAGTAAATACAGTACATTGGAAGGAACTACTCTAGCTGCGGTTGCCTCAATGATGCAGCTCACCTAGTCCCAGCGTCATCCATGCTGCTACACCCAATAGGCTTTTAGAGGTATATATACCTGTGCAACAAAAATACACAGAAATGTAGTATGAGTACGTAATCAACGTGTACTCAGTAAGTGTCCCGCCTAATCCCAAAGCGGTAGAGATGAGATGGTCAACTTTGACACACTCTAATGGTCCAACGGTTATTTATTCTCAATATACATATCAAACAGTGGATTTATTTTCTAACATGATTTTTATCCAGATAGAGGAAACAAGTAAACACGTAATTCTTTCATAGGAAATTTTCCAAGATTTCTTTTCATTATTAACAAGATGATCTCGAGCCAGAGTGAGGCATGTAACGACTTAAATAAGTCCAGGCAGCAATACAAGCATGCACAAATCATACCGAGGCGACGGCCCGATCCAATAGAAATAAATGTGCACTTGCTGAGGGTCGACGGCGCGCCTATAGATGCATCTATTAATTTGCGAAGACGTTCATTCCGATCCAAAATAAACACACACAGACAGACAATCAGTCAAGAATTCAACGTGGAGCAATTATCCAAGAAAAGGCTAATTCTCTTTAATAATTTGAGAAAACGAAGCTTAAGTCTCTTTAGAAATCCATTTATTAATTTAATGCGATCTATTACCCCACTCGCGAATCATCCACGTGACACAGGTACACGTAAGATACATGCTTAGATAACCAATTAGAATTTTATCGGGGAATAATTATCCAAATAAGCCAATTCTCTGTTTAACAGTTCAGGAATGATGTTTAATCTCTTTTAAATTTGTTTACTAATCAAAGGTGATTTAAACAATTCAAGTCATCAATGGGTTCATAAATAATCTAAGAATCACATGCTGATGGGTCCTAACTACCCAGACAATAGCATAATAGTAGCTATGCACGGACTCTCGTCACCTCGTGCGTACGTAGCCCCCACAATTAGGAGCACATAATCAATCACTTCACGTATGGGGTAAATTCCCCCTCACAAGATTAGAAAGGAGACTCACCTCGCTCCGAAGATCCACAACCGGCATTCTACATTCTTCCGAAGACTTGCACCAATGCACAATGCTCCAAATCTATCCAACGATCATATAATTCCATTAATATATGCTAAATTATACTTTACAACCCAATTTATAATAATTCCTAACCCCGAACGAAAAGTTGACGAAAATGCCCTCGGGCCCACGTGCCTGGAATCCAAAATTTCTCGAAAATAAAGGTTACCCATGACCTTAGGAACTCAAATATATGATTTTATCTTAATTCCATACTCAAAATCGTGACTAAATTCCAAGAATATAATTTTTTAGGTTTTTCACCAAAATCCCAATTTTTATACTAATTTGCATGCCCAAATCCATGGTATAGTCTTGCATTTAACTTGAAAATAAATAGGAGTGACTTACCTTAATATTGTTAATGAAATCCCTCCTTGAAGCTATCCAAAAATCGCCCCCAAGCCATGCAAAATGGGTGAAATGAACCAAAATCCCGATTTAAAACAAGCCCTTGCCTCCAGTCATTTTCGCTTTTGCGGACAGAAGGCCGCTTCTGCGGCTTCCCTAGCTTAGCCCCTTTTCGCTTCTGCGATCATACCACCACAGATGCGGTTCCGCTTTTGCGGAGCCTTGACCGCATCTGCGGTCCTTCCCCAAGGCCCTCTCTTCCACTTCTGCGATGCACCGTCCGCAGATGCGGTTCTGCTTCTGCGAAAATTTAGACCTCACCTGTGGTCCTCAAGCTTTGGACCAAAAACCACATCTGCGGCTCCCTGTTCGCTTCTGCGGTCAACCAAGCGCAGAAGCAAAAATACCATCAACCAGATGCCTTCAACTCTCTTCCAAATTCCAATTTCGATCCGTTAACCACCCGGAATCCACCTGAGGCCCCCGGGACCTCAACCAAACCCACGAACCAATCCCAAAATATATTACGGACTTGCTCAAGGCCTCAAATCACATCAAACAACGCTAAAATCATCAATCGACCTCCAATCCAAGCTTAATGAACTTTGAACTTTCCAACTTCTATTTCCGATGCTTAAACCTATCAAATCATATCTGATAGACCTCAAATTTTGTACACAAGTCATATTTGACATTACGGACCTACTCCAACTTTCGGAATCGGATTCCGACCCCGATATCAAAAAGTCAACCTCCGGTCAAACTTCCCAAACCTTTAAATTCTAACTTTAGCCAAATGGCTTCAAGGTGACCTATAGACCTTCGAATTCACTTCCGATCGCGCTCCCAACTCCGTAATCACCATACATAGCTATTCATAGACTCGGAATCCCAAACAGACATCGATATCACTAAAATGCACTTCAAGCCAAACTTAAGAAATTCCTTCTAAAATACTAACTTCCACAATAGGCGCCAAAACGCTCCTGGGTTATCCAAAATCCAATCCGGGTATACGTCCAAGTCCGAAACCATCATACGAACCTGCTGGAACCTTCAGATCCTGATTCCGAGGTCGTTTACTCAAAATTCCAATCCTAGTTCATTCTTTCAACTTTAAGCTTCTCAAATGAGAATTTTCATCTAACTTGAACTCCGATCTTCCTGAATTTAAATTCCGACCATGAGGACAAGTCACAATTCCTGAAATGAAGCTGCTCATGGCCTCAGACTGCTGAACGACGTGCTAAGGCTCGAAACGACCGATCGGGTCGTTACAAGAACCTTTTTCTTTCGCAAATTTCGTTACTGTATTCACGAATACAGTCAAATACATTCTCTGCTTAGCTGGATTCCCCCATTTTTTGCCGAGTTTTACTACTGTATTCATGAATACAATAGCAAAAATACATCGATTACAGTCTATAACAACTAAAAACATAGCTATATAGAAAGTAATTTAGTAAATAGTAGCTATAGCAAGCTAATAACTACTGAAACATAGTGGTTTCTGAAAATTTCTCAAAATGAAAAGAAGTTAAAATCTCTTCATCCTTAACCAAATGTCTCGGGTTCGAACTCTATGAAGAGAGACTTTACCCTCTTAGTGGACCGATTCCATATGTATTTAAATTAGGTAAAAATAGCACGAGCTAGCTAGTTTTCAGACTGACAATTGAAATATAGCTAGCATTTGTAAAGTCATTGATAAAAAGTCACTGTTTTACTAAAACATGAAAAGTTCCAGCATAATATGCGGGAATATGGAACTCATGCGTATAAACTGCCAGCATATTATGTTGGAACTCCAGCACACAAAAAGTTTCAGTATAATGTGTTGGATTATGGAGCTCCTGCATATTATCCGGCACATTATAAAATTCTAGTATATTATACTGAAAGCTCATATGTGAAAATTCGAACTCCAGCATATTATGCTGGAATACTTCTGCATTTTAAGAGTACTTTTGTTTAGATTATATCTTCACGTAAAAAAAATGGCTAAATTTTAATTACGTTTATTGTGATTATTTTTCAATTACTAGTTATAAATCTGTTTGTTTTCCCCCTAAATTAGTAGAGCCATTGGATTTCAAATATCAAGTGATTGAACCGAGACAACAAAATTGAGAGGTGAAGGGTGACTGATCCAATAGAGTCATCAAGATCTTTATTTTCATATGCCAATGGATTTTGCCTTTCAGAAAGGGTCCACCTTAGCATCAACAAACTATCAGTGAGTAATAGGAAACAAAACAAAAATGTGTGTGGAAGAGGGGCCTAAGACAGGCAGAAGGCCACATTCAATGGACCCCACTTTTAATGACACCATCTGTTTTGGTATTTATGGTGTCAAGATTTTGTTAGATATGCAAGATATACAAGGCAACAAGCATATCAATATATTGCATCTATGCACAAGATTCTCTTTAATTACTAGCTACACAATATTCTCATACTCATGTCCTTATACAGTCTTTTACCTCTGTGTACATAGTATTCATTCAAACTCTACTTTATAGGATTATATTGAATTTATTATTGTTATTATTGTAATTATTGATACTCTTTAATTCTTTACTCACAATTGCTCCACCAATATTAACAAACTTTGAAATATGCGAAAGTTGATCCGGACACTATAGTTAAGCATCGATACGAGCCTCTTAAGTCGACTACTCTAGACCTGAGGGCTCGAGCGTAATAGCAAACAAAGTCAGGGCAAGGGTTTGCCCCAACCTCTATAGATCAAGAAATTGTACCCGAAATTGTTGAACAAATAGATATTTTTTTATACAAGGCTTTTGATTTTCATTTCCTATAAATATTTTATGTTATTTTCTTTTTTATGAAAGGATTATTTGTCACATCGACAAAACAATTTTGGCCTTTATAAACTCTATTTGAAAGATATTTTCTGTCCAAACACCAATACTCAATCTTGTTATCATTAGATTTCTTCAAATTCTTTTGACAGAAATAAATGAACTAATACTATTTTTTGAAATTCAAAATTCAAATAACCATAATATAGGAAATAATTAGGAAACATCCAAAATGAGGATTTTGGTCGAAAGTCATTTTGTTCAGTTTCACCTCTGAATTCTTTCGATGCAGTTTTATAGATTTTTCAAATTTCCGCATTTATTTGCAAGTTGCATGAATCATCCTTATCTTTTCCCCCCACTTTAGTTGTGAGTTGATATATGGATCCATTAATTCACATACTTAACTTTAAATTATCAGAGAAATTATAGTAAGTTTTTCATCTGGCAGAGAAAAAATGAGAAAATTATAACAGGTTTTTGCGTCGTGTTAATTTAGTTTAACTTCTCTATAATAATTGTATAAAGAATTTTATATTATCATAAAAAAACAACATAGGTAAAAAAAAAAAACAATTAGTAACTTGACAATGAGATATTATATCTACTAAAATTAATATATTGATAGTGTACAGAATTTTGGATACCCTCTCATTGTATACTACTAGTCCGTGCAAACACTAGTTATAAGTAAATTTTTCCTGTTAGGAATTCTGAGCAAAAATATAAACAAACAAAAAAATCTCCCAGCATAACTTTTTTTTTTCCATATTATTGAAGGTTAAATGTATTTATTCACACATGGCAATTATCAGAATTAAAATTTAGCAACAATTGGGAGTAAATTTCACAAATGTTCATATAATATCAAACTCATATAATTTTGTTTTCTCACACAAAAATCATAAGCTCTTACTAACTCACACAAAAATCATAGAGACTAGAAAATATAACTTTTATGTAGTTTTTTCTTATTCCACAATTCTTTCTTTTTCATTTTCAATCTAATAAATAATAATTTTTATAATAATAATGGTCCAAACCAACCTGATCCACCCAATCCAATACTCATATATATGTGAATTAAAATAATACTAAAAGTTAATCTTCCAAAACATTATACTTTTTTTTTTCAAGATTTTCATTCAAATTTATAGTAGCATTTTTGTTTAAAGTTCTCTTGAATTATAGTACCTTTTATTCTTTCTTTTTTTGCCAGCATTCCGAACAAAAAATTTTGTGGGAGAATGATTCACTTTTAATATTAGTTTAATCAATGTATATAGGTATTGAGTCAGGTTGAGTTGGTAAAAAATATAAATTGATCGGTTGGCGAAAACCAATTTCATTCGACAACCAAAAAATATAGTATAAAATATGTATATGACCATTTGTGAAATTTAGCTAATATTTAGGCCAAAAGCCCAATTCATCCCTATCATAGTATATAAGGGCATTTGTATTTATACCCGCTTTTTGTGTCACGTTTTAACTTGTGTTCGCTTTGCAAAAAAAGTTGCAAGCATACCCGCTTTTTCGCATAACTTCAGCATACGGGACTGAAGTAGCAAAGGCAATCACACAAAACTTCAGCATTCTAGTAGCCCGGCCTGAAGTTCAGCTCTAGAGCTAAAATTTTTGTTTTGTAACTGACGAACTTTAGCTCTAGAGCTGAAGTTTTTGTTTGTAACTGACAAACTTTGGTAACTGGTGAACTTCAGCTCTTTGTTTTGTAACTGGCGAACTTCAGCTCTAGAGATGAAGTTATTTATAGCCTGTTTGGCCAAGCTGGAGAAATCAGCTTATTTTGAGAAGTGCTTTTTTTAAAAGTGCTTTTGAAAAAAGTACTTTTGGGGAGAAGCAGTTTGTGTTTGGCTAATCAGTCTGAAAAGCACTTTTGAGAAATAATTTGTGTTTGGCCAAGCTTTTTAGAAAGTGCTTTTAAGTG
>MU740215.1:40150-94277 GCA_026770625.1 Nicotiana glauca
AGTGCTTTTGGGAAAAAAAGCACTTCTTGCCTCTGGAGAAGCTTGGCCAAACAGGCTATTAGTTCATTTACAAATGAACTAAATTTAAATTTTTCATCAATTCTTTTTTTGCTATCTAAACCAATGACGAGTTGCAGGGATCAAGCAAGACGTTACCCAAATCATGCACTTCAAAAATGAAACCGCTACTGGTACGTACATGAATTACCTACTTCCCAAATTCAATTGTAGTTTGTATATTTTGTCATTAAACTACTAATTATAAACAATAAACTCCAATTCGTGACTGCAGTGCCTCTTCACTGAAACATGCAACAAAATATCAAGACATCACTTTTCAATGCGATGTCAGCGTTTGACATATTTCAGGTAATTATATAGATGTTTATCTATTGTTATCATTTTGTTTATACCAGCTCACGTAATTATTTATAATTTGTTTATAAACAGCAGCAGAAGAAAGTAGAATAAGAAGAATAATAATAAGAAGAAGAAGAAAACGAAGGAGGAGAATGAGGAGGAGAAAGGGGCTGAAGTTATTTAAAAAGTAGGTACAAGTTAAAAATTTAAAAAAAAAATAGTATAAATTAAATGGGGACGACCAAATAAGGCGTCCCGTGCAATTTTTACTAGCATATACTTAGGTTGACTTTTTTTTTTTCCTTTCTAGAAACGATAGATTTTTGAACATATATCAAATAAGATAGGATATAAGAGCTAGAATGATTTTTGGTTCAGCCATTATTACTATATCTATCTTAAAAGGTGAACTATCTTAAAAGCTACCATAATGTTTCTGTATAGGGTCAAATTCTGTCTATTATATCTTTATGTTGGTAGGAACGATCAACGAATATACGCTAACCGAAGTAAGGGCACGACCTAAGAATGTCAGAGTGAAGTGTATCATCGGTCTCGTCGTCTCCTCGAAGGAACATGACCAATGTCTGTATTATTTTATTATTTCAGGGAGGGTCCCCTATTATATAAAAGAGGATCCCAATATTGTAAAGGGGAATCTTATTTTTATAGAACATGCTCTCTCTCTCTCTCTCTTGAATATCCAATCTATTGGAAGCAATAACAAAGATAATACATATATCTAGGTCTCATTATCTTCGATTACGATCTACCTTTGATTGATTTTGATTGTTTTCACTTAAAAAGTATATAGTATCTTTTGAGTCAAATAATTTGGCGCCGTATTCGGCAATCGAAATCATAGTTTGCACCTAGAATATCAAAAAAGAACAACGAACCACCATTCTTCACACCCTACAGAAGCAAAAAATGGCAGAAAATGGCGCAAGAATGAAAACAATAGCAGGCATCACAACCAATCTCATAAGCCCTCTCAACGAGGCCAGCAGAGAGAACATCTTGAGTACAACACCTGGTAGTGTACCGGATGGAGAGATCTCACCCTCTTCATCTGAAAACCTGACAATCTTGCACGAAAAAAGAGCTTCTACATCTGCAATCAAAGAAACACCATCCTCGAGGGTCAAGAAAGTATTGGAGGAATGGTTGATGAACACTCTAGGTAGCTTGCTTGAAAAGTCACCCCCAAAGCAACATCAGAAATCCATCAGTGGCAGACATCACCGCTACCACCGGTGAACCCGATATTGTACGAACAAATAACACCCGCATCGATGTCCAGGCCAATGATGGTGTACTCGCAGCCATCCTTAAGAAGATAGAAGAAATGGAGAATGAGAACAAGGCACTTCAAGATCAAATGAAAGAGCATCAGGAAAGAGTAGACAAAATTTTCGGTGCTCCTAAGTTATTGCCAAAACGCGACGTAGGAAGATTCGCCGAACAACCGTACAGCAAGAAGGCTTCCCCTCAGCCGATCCCGAAAACCTTCAAGATGCCACCTTACTTGAGGATATATGACGGGACTACAGATCCCGAAAACCACCTGATCCACTATGTGACCGTTGTGAAGGGCAACGATTTGTCAAAAGAACAAGTACCATCCGTATTGCTGAAAAAGTTCTAAGAAACATTGACAGGGAGGCCCTAACATGGTACTCTCAGCTACCAGCTAGGACAATATCAACATTCGAAGAAATGGAAAATAAGTTCACCACCGCCCACGCAGGAGCAAAGAAAGCAGAGGCCAGGGTCAACGATATCTTCGCTGTTAGGCAAACCGTAGGAGAGGGACTCAGGGACTTCCTGTCCAGGTTTAACAGGGTAAGGATAAGCCTACCAAATGTATCGGAAGGCATGGAAATCGCAGCTTTCCAAAACGGGCTGAACAGAGATGGTTCGAGGGCGACCAAAAAGCTACTGAGCCGACTCATGAAATATCCCCCACCATATGGGAAGAGATCCACAACGCCTACTGTGCCGAAGTACGAGCGGATGAGGACGACCTCAATGGACCAACCGAACGGCTAACGACAATACAATCAAAAGCAAGAAGGGATCGATGCAACGACGGGCGACGGAAACAACTCCCGCGCTTTAACAAAGAAAGGCACCAGCCCTACGTTAGATCCTCCCATCCACCACCACCGAGGCACACAGAGGCATTACAATGACATGTCACTCCACTCCGAAATGAAAAAGGTATGCCCCCTTTATTATCCGCCCATAACTTTTGCGTTTCTCCTTCAGAAATAGTGTACGCACTGGAGAAGCTGGGCACCAAGGTGCAATGGCCGCAAAAAATGAAATCAGATCCTACCACAAGGAGGTCGAACGTCCTATGCGAGTTCCATCGGGAAAGATGACACAAAATCGAAGACTGCATAGGTCTACGACAAGAGGTAGTCAGGATATTAAACCAAGGAAACCTGAGGGAGCTGCTTAGCAATAAGGGAAATACCAACTTTGCACGAGGGCGGGAACAACCCCAAGGACCACTGAAACCACCTTCGCCAGCACGTACCATAAACGTGATCGTCGGAGGTGGCGATTGTCACACATCCTTTTTCACTACGCCCGCAGGGGCTTAAGGAGTTTTTCCAATTAATGGACGATCGAAATGGGATTATTATTAAAGAATCAGAGTCGCCACTTGGGAGATTTATGGTGTCCCAGGACACCGGTTTAATCCCGAATCGAGGAAAAGAATGACTCTGTTTAACAGTCTGCGAACCAGAAATCCGGATAAGGAATTCTGTTAACCCGAGAGAAGGTGTTAGGCATTCCCGAGTTCCGTGGTTCTAGCAACACCTCCTTTTTTACACACCTACCCCGAAGGATAAATGTATAAGGGAGTTTTTCCATTTAAAGTGACATTATTCGAATTGAGATTATTTATTCGATTTTTAGAGTCGCCACTTGGGATAGGTTTGACTTTTGGTGTCCCAAGTCACCGGTTTAACTTAAATCCCAAATCGAGGAAAATTTTGACTTCCCAATTGGAGTCTGCAAACCAAAAATTCTGTGTAAGAAATTCTGTTGACCCGAGGGAAGGTGTTAGGCACCCCCGGATCCCATGGTTCTAGCACAGTTGCTTAAATTATTATAAATGACTAAAAATGTAATTTTTATATGCTCCAACCTATAGTGCAATTTTAAGATTATTTACCACTTTTTAATTATTTTTACGAAAGTGAACGTCGTTTAAAAAATGTGTTTTCGGATCATGTCACATGAAATGCACCCGGATCCTTGACACATTCTTATTCAAAAATTTTGAATTTGGATTTGGATCGCATGAAATTCACACCCGTATTTAAGAAGGTAAAATTATTAAAAAAACGTGCCTAAAGTGGCTAGCGTGTGATTATCTTTGGGGAAGACCGTGAAATTTGCTAAACGCCCCCCCTAAATTCTAAGTAATTTTATATAGACAATTAATGAAGGCCCCACAATTTATGAGTCTTTTTTGGCGAGGCTTATCTTATTTTTATTAAAGGCCAAACTAAAGCAACTACGATATTTCTATTTTTTATTTGTCTCTATAAAGTCTAATTAATTTATATTTATAAATTCAAGCCTCGAATTCAAGTCCGAATTCAAACAAAAGGGAAGACCCTCTTAATTTGAGCCCGCTACCTAATTCGAAACCCAAATTTACATTCGTGAATTAATACCCCATATTCCTACTAAATGTTTAAAGAGCTATTTCATGCCTTTAAAAATGAATCTTGTAGTCAATCCAAGCTGGGCTTCCACAGCCTATCCACAGGACCGTTGGACCCCACTTCTAAAATTCAGCATGTATTTTTGTGACCTGGGCCTAACAGCTGGTCCATTCCAAGTCAAATTTCGGGCGCTGCACGATTGGGCTGCCGATTAGCCCAAACAGTCTTTTAAATTGACGTGTACACCTAAAGGCCCAAGGTCTGCTTATGAATGGCCGGTGCAATAAGTTGCAAAAATGAAACTAGAACTAATGAATGCTAACACCATTTAATTACCAATTGCATCTCAGTACTATTCTGAACTTAGATCCCATTTTAACAACTGGAAACGAGAGGAATTTAAACACAAGGATGTAGATTCAATTAGGCACTCATGATTAGTTTCAGATGTATAGGCTTGATTTCCTACTTGTGATCTAGTGTGATCAACAGTAATGGCTACTCAATTATTACTTGCAATTTGGATATCCTGAACTTAACTTAGCTGCAGACATTTACCATTCCCTCTTGACCTATGTTTTTATAGTTATAAAACTAATTAGATTTAACTCCTACAACAACCATTTCAAATATGCTTCACGACTGTAATGCCAAGTGGGAATTAACTACGAAATTTGCAATCACTTTTGAACCTGTTTTCACTACTATAAAACTGAATCCAATATTTAACTCATAGTCTAAACCCAAAAGCATGAGCTACACAGCCTATTGAATTCAACTTGCAAATGTATCAACCTACTCGAACCTCACTGACTCAGTAATAACAAAATCTAATTGGGTATAATACTAAACGAGCCTATAATACTACTGAATAATTCTACAAATTAGTAGTATCAACAGTCCCAATCATACAGCCAAGTTCATGTATATAAACATCAACGCTCAAACTACACTAAGCAAGCAAACTAAACAGCACAAATCAATAGGTATAACTTTCAGGAGCAACTGAGGGAGCCATTTTATTGCATGTCCACGTCGAATCAGCCTCAATACAATCAGGATAGGAATGAGTACCTGGTTTTTGAATTACAGCAAGAGAAGAAAAATTCAGCAGCAGGTAATGAGCTCACAACAGCCAAAACCAGTCCAATTGTTCAGGGATGTTTAAAACCAAACAAAGTCCAAGCACCCGACCACAAATCAACTGAAATGCATCCAAATAGACTCGGAATACTCCAAAATGCTTCAGCAAACCCAAAACTCAAACAAACCAGTTTAATTGAACCCAAAGTTACTCGAAACTACACCAAATTACCTCTGAAACTTTCAATTATCAGAATTGAACTTAGAAAATGCAAATTAGTAGCTCAAAGTTGAAAATTCTCTTAAAATTTAATGGAACCGTAGCTATTTTTTGGGATTGTGTTTTGTTTTTGGTTCTTTGAAATTGAGTTCTTACTTCAGATCTGAAAAACTAATCAGAGAATTTTGGGGAGACTATCTCACTAAAAAAAAAAGACCATGAACAAGGCAAAGTGCCTGCCTTTTATAGGCATAAGGAGTGAGTATCAGGTATTTCCAAGGTCTTTCTTTAATTTCAGTTTAGTCCCTCATTTTAAAACTTACTGCACAAGTAACTATCTCTATTTTCAAAAACATATACTAAAACCACATTCTAGAATAATCTAAAAGGTTCCAGTATATTCTATTATCTTCCTACCCAGTTCCAATTACCCATATACTCCTAGACATCTTTGAAAATCACTAAACTACCCCCCCCCCATCCNTTTAGAGCAGAGTCAATGAACAACAAATCAATTAAAAGAAAATGATGCTAACGGGGAGAAACAGTTACTAAAATCATGAACTAACTAAACATCTACTCTAATAACAACGATTAACTAGGATTAAATAAACTAAAAGAACACGAATCAAAGCTACTTTAAACAATACTGATTTATTAACACCAAAGATAAACTAAACTCGTAATAACTGGCGAAAATAAGAACACAAAGGGAAAAACAAAACTCACTGATAAAGAAACTCCGGCCAGGTTCTAATCTTCAAATTCGACCATTTCTGGCGATGTTTGGGCTTTGTTGATGACCAAATCTTTACGAAGGAGGCCCAGGGACCCTATGGTGTTAATTGCATGCGTTTGGGGCATTTAGAGTTTTGGTCGAAAACAATTAAATTAAAATTCGAAAGGTTCCGGCAAGATTCGAGACATGCAGTTATAGGGGTTGGTTAGAGGAGGCTCAGGCGACCCTAGGGTGTTAATTTGACGTCATTTGGAATAAGTGGCATCGTGGCCGAAAAATATTCCAACGATTTCGAAGAGCTCCGGCGAGATTCGAAAGGTAAGAACAGTGGATTCGAGTAGAAGAGGATAAGAGGGATTCATGGTGTTATTTTGGAGTTGATTGGAGATGGTAGCGTCATCGCTGGCTGCGGCTCCGCCGGTGGTGTTACAGGTAAGTACGAGGAAGATGAGGGATTTCTATTAGGGTTAATGAGATTCTCGGACAATTATATCGAAATGTAACCTCAATGGCAGCCGTTGGATCAAACGAATTTAATGGCCCAGATGAAAGGGTAACGAAACAGTGTCGTTTTGTCAACTAAAGGGGCAGACCGGGTGGGTTGATTTTGGCTTGGGCATGGGTGATTTTTGGTTTGGGCCCAGGCAGAATTTTTTAAAAATTGGCCCAAATTAGGT
Source organism: Nicotiana glauca (assembly GCA_026770625.1). Lineage (NCBI taxonomy): Eukaryota > Viridiplantae > Streptophyta > Magnoliopsida > Solanales > Solanaceae > Nicotiana > Nicotiana glauca. The sequence continues at coordinate 46,919 of MU740215.1, forward strand.
CTTCTAATAAAGGCCACTCTTTTAAATGTTTTCTTCTTTTATTTCTTTTAATTATTTATCTATTTTTTTATTACTTTTGTATTTCTATGTATTTTATAAAAATAAAAAAATTAGAAATGAAACCTAATTTATTTGCCAAACTAAGCTAGTTAATTTTCTAAAATTGTTTAAAACTTATTTAACAATTAACAACTAAAAATGCAAAAATGGGCTATTTTTTGTTATTTTTTTTATTTTCAAACAATTTAAACTACTACTTAATCCTAAAAATATGAAATTAAATCTCAAACAAATGCCAAATGTATTATTATTATTTTTTTATTTTTCATATGAACTAAAATGCACAGATAAAATGCAAACAATTAACAAAAAATAACACAAAAAATTCACAAAAATTGTAAAATAATAAAGAAATTATTTTGTTTGAATTTTTTGGGAATAATTTGCTTAGGGCAATAATCACGTACTCACAGCTGCCCCTCTTTGCCCGGAAACATGAAGAGTTTTCGTGCAAAGATAAGTGAGCAGAAACGAGCGATTTTTACCCATTCGAATATTCCGTGTGAAGCATTTTTAGAAAACTATCTGACCGTACCCTGCTTCGGAGGTTGCCTACATATCCTTGGATAAAAAGGAATTAGGTCAGTGTAGTTCGGAAAGTTTGGTAGCTGGGACTACCAGAAGCTGTGATTTCATTGCTATTGCTGCTGCTACTGCTTGCTGACCTCCTTATTACACCAAAAGGAAAATCAAAACTAAGCTAGCTATGCCTATCAACTACGATTTACAAGATTCCTATCTATAATTCTGTTGAAACTTGATCTTGAGTCTTAGCTGATTTTGCTGTGAACTTCGATCTGAATCTTGATGCTCGCAAGTTGTAGGTGTTTACTTCTTCATGCAACATTGGGTCAAAACAGGGTCAGCGGAGCTTGTGACTTCAGTCAAATTTTGAGCAATCCACACCCTTACTTGCTTCGCATTTGAGTTCATTTCTTTTTGTTCTTTTCTTCTTTTCTTGATTCTGGATTGAGACTCATTCCATTGGTCATCTTGCACCCTGCGTCTTGAGATCGACCTGCGTAAGATAACAAAACAAACAAACGAACGAAATTTTTCTGCCCCAGTTTTCACTAGTAAAATTTTGTGAGTTAGTTGTGACACATATCTAAGCAATCAAACTAGGATTGTGTAGGGAGATCCTCGATTTTTTTTTATTTGGGAAGAAAATGGCTCCTCGATTTTTGGCCGGGAGATCCTCTATTTTTTGGTCGAGATTTGGAAAGAAAAAGCTCCACGGTTTTTTGGCCGGGAGATCCTCGATTTTTTGGCTGGATTTGGAAAGAAAAAGGATCCACGATTTTTTGGCCGGGATTTGGAAAGAAAAAGCTCCCCGATTTTTCGGCCGGGAGATCCTCGGTTTTTTGGCCGGGATTTGGAAAGAAAAAGCTCCACGGTTTTTTGGCCGGAATTTGGAAAAAAGCTCCACGATTTTTTTGGCCGAGAGATCCTTGGTTTTTTGGCCGGGATTTGGAAAAAAGCTCCATATTTTTTGGCCGGGAGATCCTCGGTTTTTTGGCCGGGATTTTGAAAGAAAAGAGCTCCACGATTTTTCGGCCAGGAGATCCTCAGTTTTTTGGCCGGGATTTGGAAAGAAAAAAAAGCTCCACAGTTTTTTGGCCGGGAGATCCTTGGTTTTTTGGCCTGAAATTGGAAAGAAAAAGCTCCACTATTTTTTGGCCGTGAGATCCTCGATTTTTTGGCCGGGATTTGGAAAGAAAAAGTTCCGCAATTTTTTGTCCGGGAGATCCTCGGTTTTTTGGCCGGGATTTGGAAAGAGAAAAAAGCTCCACGGTTTTTTGGCCGGGAGATCCTCGATTTTTGGCCGGGTTTTGAAAAGAAAAAGCTCCACGGTTTTTTGGCCGGGAGATCCTCGATTTTTTGGTCGGGATTTGGAAAGAAAAAGCTCCACGATTTTTTGGCCGGGATTTGGAAAGAGAAAAAAGCTCCACGGTTTTTTGGCCGGGAGATCCTCGATTTTTTGGTCGGGATTTGGAAAGAAAAAGCTCCACGATTTTTTGGCCGGGATTTGGAAAGAGAAAAAAGCTCCACGGTGTTTTGGCCGGGAGATTCTCGATTTTTTGGCCGGAATTTGGAAAGAAAAAGCTCCACTATTTTTTGGCCGGGAGATCCTCGATTATTTGGCAGGATTTGGAAAGAAAAAGCTCCACGATTTTTTGGCCGGGAAATCCTCGGTTTTTTGGCCGGGATTTGGAAAGAAAAAAAAGCTCCTATGCTACTATGATTTGTTTTTCTTTTGGGGTTTTCATTTTCATTTATTTTCTTTTTCTTCTTCTTTTTCTCCTTCTTTTCTTTTTCTTTTTATTTTTCCTTTTTAGTTAGCAAAATGCATGAAAGAATTTCGGGAAACTTGCCTTTCTGTCGCTTTCTTGCTGCAAAGCTGTTTCATCTCTTGCACATTTCATTTCTTTTGGGTCGCACCTGTTTCTTGCATGGTCGCTTTGAATGGAACCTGTTTTCAACAAAGAACAATTTATTAGTTTGAAACGGTGGTTGGTTTTGTGGCCTTGGTCATCCTAATTGCTTGATCCCTGCCCCTTTCCGTTGAGAACTTTGCTGCTTGTTGGCTTTGAGGGTGAATCTCTTTTCAAACCGACCGGGTTCAACTCTAAGGATTTCATTATGACTCACCCGTGTGGGCTCTAGCCTTTTCACTTTATTCTGTTCTTAAGACCTTTGTCTTTTTCTTTCTTTTCCAATGTCTTTGCTTCTAAACATCAACCCCTATGGTCAGTCGGGATTGGACTGACGCACTCGCTGAGGCTGGGCATTTTCTTTGGCTCTTGCCAGGCGGAGCCCTATGAAACCAGTCCTGCCACCTTTTCTTTGCAGTCATTCCAGAATCAGAGTTAAACCAAAATGGATTCAAAGAAGAATATAGGAAAGGCAAGCAGATGAGTTTTAAAGAGAAGTGTCCCTTTCGGGGGAAAAAAGGACTTATCTGGGGTGCATGCTGGCTTCAAATGAACATGACATGCTTCTTGGACTGGACGCCCGACCCACACAAACTTTCCAACTTCTCGTGAACCCATTGATCCACATTTCAGAACCAGGGGAACCTTGTCAGGACTCTTTTAGTGATGAGATGTCTTCTTTTCGGCCATCAGCGCCCTTTGCGGGTTTTCGCCAATCGACCTCTCTCATTTCTCTTCTCACCGTCGCCTGATAGTGCTCTTTGCGAGTTTTCACTAAACGGGCTCTCTCATTTCCAGTTTTCTCTACTCGCCATCGTCTTATGGTGTCCGAAGGTTTTCACTGATAAGACTCTCTCATTTATTTCTCTCACTTTGAATTCCAAATGATGTTTTTCACTTCCCTGCTTTTGCCAATTGATCGGAAATACTTGGACAAGGTCTTTGGGTAAAAAGGATTTTGGGCGGAGCTACAACTTTGGAACCATTTCGGCAGATTCATAGCCGAACCAACATATCATCTGCCCCGGTTTCAATTTTTGGAGGAAATTGGAATTTTTGTTTTGGTGTGACTGAACCTCAGGGAGAGGCTGCCTACGTATCCTTTCGGAATCAAGTCAAACGTAGTTCAGGCAAATAATTTTTTTTGTTTTTGTTTTTTTGTTTTTGTTTTTCTTTTCTCTTTCTTTTTCCTTTCGTTTTTTTTTCTTTTTCTTTTTTTCTTTTTCTTTTATACTTTCGGGTTCTAAAGAGGGTAGCTTAAGACACGAAACCGGCTCAAAGTGTTTACGAAGGATTGACAGTGTTTGGGGTAGCGGGAAGGAAAGCCTTTGTCATCTCAATTGCATAAAAGCCATCTCCCCAGGAGGTCTAGACATAGTACCTTTTTACTGCATCCGCATTGACTACTGTTTCAGGATCATTTCCTTCAATGTCTCCTAGATACAATGCTCCTTTTGGCAAAATCTTTCGGATTATGTATGGACCGTTGCAATTGGGAGCAAACTTTCCTTTTGCTTCCTGGTGATGAGGGAGAATGCGTCAGAGAACTAGTTGTCCCACTTCGAAGTTCATGGGACGTACTTTCTTGTTATTGGCACGTGCCATTCTTTGTTGGTACAACTGCTCGTGGCACACTGCGACCATCCGTTTTTCATCAATTAGTGAAAACTGCTCAAGCCAGGTTTTAACCCACTCGCTGTCCTCGATTTCTGCTTCAACGATTATATGAAGCGAAGGGATTTCTACTTCTGCAAGTATGACTGCTTCAGTTCCGTAAACCAATAAGTATGGGGTGGCTCCGATTGATGTACGCACTATGGTGCGATACCCGAGTAATGCAAAAGGCAGCTTTTCATGCCATTTCCTGGAGCTTTGAATCATCTTTCTCAAAATCTTCTTGATGTTCTTATTTGATGCTTCAACGGCACCATTGGCTTTTGGCCAATAAGGGGTAGAGTTTCTATGTGTTATCTTGAATTGTTCACATACCTCTCCCATCAGACGACTATTCAAGTTTGAAGCATTGTCAGTAATGATAGTTGCAGGAATACCAAAGCGACAAATGAGATTGGAATGTATAAAATCTACCATAGCTTTCTTGGTGACCGACTTGAGAGTGATGGCCTCAACCCATTTTGTAAAGTAATCAATTGCAACCAATATGAATCTATGCCCGTTTGAAGCTTTCAGCCCGATCGGCCCAATGACATCCATACCCTAGGCAACAAACGGCCAAGGTGCTGACATCAGATGAAGCTCTATTGGAGGTGCATGAATCGAGTCACCGTGCACCTGGCATTGATGGCATTTTCGAACAAAGTTGAAGCAATCCTTCTCCATGGTTATCCAATAATATCCCGCTCGCAAGATTTTCTTTGCCAAAACATATCCGTTCATATCAGTTCCGCACACCCCTGCGTGCACCTCATGCATAATTCTTTCGGCTTCTTCGGCATCAACGCATCTTAGCAAGTTGAGATCTGGGGTTCTTTTATATAAAACGTCACCTCTTAAGAAGAAACCACTCGTATGTCGTCTAATGGTTCTCTTCTGATCCCCAATGGCTTGCTCGGGGTATTCTTGTGTTTTCAGAAATCTTTTGATATCATGATACCAGGGCTGAATGCTGGGTTCCACCTCGATTGTATTACAATAACCGTGCCTTTCTTTGATTTGAAATTCCAGGGGATCAATATGGGCATTGCATGGGTAAGGCAGCATTGAAACTAAAGTGGTGAGTGTATCTACTAGTTCATTGTGACATCGAGGGATATACCTGAACTCTATTGACTTGAAGCATTTAGTAAGATCTTCCACGTGTTGCCGATATGGAATGAGCTTAACGTCTCGAGTCTCCCGCTCCCTTGTGCTTGCCGGATAATCAAATCGAAGTCCCCCATGATCAATAAGTCTTCAACTTCCTGGTCAATTGCCATGTTCATGCCTATGATGCAGGCTTCATATTCAGCTATGTTGTTTGTGCAGAAGAATCGGAGCCTAGCTGTAGCTGGATAGTGCTGACCATTGGGTGATATCAAGATTTCCCCAATGCCTACACCTCTTGCATTTACAGATCCGTCAAAGAACATTTTCCAAGCACAGGTATCTTCAGAGATAGCTTCTACTGAATTAACTTCTTCATCTGGGAAGTATGTGCTCAATGGTTGGTATTCCTCGTCAAACGGGTTTTTTGCTAAATGATCTGCCAACGCCTGGGATTTTATTGCCATGTGAGTGACATAGACTATGTCAAATTCAGTAAGCGGGATTTGCCATTTTGCCAGTCTCCTAGTGGGCATCGGTTTCTGGAATATATACTTCAATGGATCCAACCTGGTTATGAGGTAGGTAGTGTGGGCTTGAAGATAGTGACTCAACTTCTGAGCGAGCCACGTCAGAGCATATCATGTTCTCTCCAACAAGGTGTATTTAGCTTCGTATCTGGTGAACTTCTTACTCAGCTAGTAGATCGCATGCTCTTTCTTGCCGGTTATATCATGTTATCCCAGAATGCAACCAAAAGAATTTTCCAACACCGTCAGATACAAGAAAAGAGGTCGTCCTGACTCAGGTGGGACCAACACCAGAGGATTTGACATATATTCCTTGATATTGTCGAAGGCCTCTTGACATTCGGATGTCCATTTGATTGCCGAATCTTTCTTCAAAAGTTTGAATATAGGTTCACACGTGGTAGTCAGTTGAGCAATGAACCGATTAATATAGTTTAACCTACCCAATAAACTCATCACGTCTTTCTTAGTTTTCGGAGGAGGTAGATCTCGAATAACTTTTATCTTTGTTGGATCTAACTCGATACCTCTTTTACTGACTATAAAACCCAGGAGCTTGCCTGATGGGACTCCGAAGGCACATTTGGCCGGATTCAGCTTTAAATCATACTTGTGCAGCCGTTCAAAGAACTTTCTCAAATCTCGAACGTGGTCACTCTGAGTTCGGGACTTGATGATTACGTCATCTACATACACCTCTATCTCTTGATGCATCATGTCATGGAAAATGGCAGTCATGGCTCTTATATAGGTTGTCCCGGCGTTCTTCAGCCCAAATGGCATGACCCAATAGCAGTAGGTACTCCAGGGTGTAGTGAAAGCTGTCTTCTCGGCATCTTCTTCATCCATCAACACCTGGTGATATCCTGCGTAACAATCCACGACGGACTGTATTTCATGTTTGGCACAGTTATCAACAATGATGTGGATGTTGGGCAGCGAAAAGTTATCCTTGGGACTCGCACTATTCAAATCTCTGTAGTCTATACACACCCGGGTCTTCCCATCTTTCTTCGGCACAGGAACCACATTGGCTAACCATGTAGTATATCGAACCACCCGGATTACCCTTGCTTTCAGCTGTTTTGTGATTTCTTCTTTGTTCTTATCACTGATATCGGTTTTAAACTTTCTTTGCTTTTGTTGTACTGGAGGACAATCAGGGTAAATTGGCAGTTTGTGCACCACTAGATCCACACTCAGTCCTGACATATCATCATATGACCAAGCAAACACATCTTTAAACTCAAACAAGAGTTGGATTATTGCATCTCGAGTTTTCTCATCTGTGTGAATGCTTATTTTGGTTTCCCTTATTTCTTCGGCAGTTCCCAAATTAACCGGTTCAGTGTCATTCAGATTTGGCTTAGGTTTGTTCTCAAATTGTTCCAATTCTCGGTTTATTTCCCTAAAAGCCTCCTTTTCATCATATTCCGGTTCTTGATTTATTATTTCACATTTAGACAGCGTGTTTGAGTCGAGGCATGAAGTCCGCAAGCATGTCATGTTATTTAAAACCGCATTATTATAACTGAAAAGAAAAGATAAAAGGAAAAAATAACAAAAATCAGAAAGACTAAAGAGAAAATGGACGATGAAATATTGATTTCATTTCTTGGAATTTTTGGGAAGATAACAGGGTTTACATTCATGAATTCAAAAGACAAGAAACTAAAAGAGACATCCGAGTTACACCCTGAGACAACTCGAGATGCAGAAAAGGTGACAAGGCTAGTCTACCGGGACTCCCGCCCGATCGGGAAAGGCGTAACCTTCCAATTTTGGAGTTTGGCGTCTGGTCCCATGTAGAGCACCTCAGCGGTGCTAGTCCCTTCCCCTGGCTAGACCATGTTGGTTTCATAAAGCATTTGCCTAATAGCTCCACGTATATCTTCTATTTCATCAGAAGTGAAAACCTCATCATCCTCTTCTGCGCCATACTTAGGCTTGACAAAGGTTTCATATAGATGTGGCAATAGTTGCGGCAGAACCCATCCATCTTTATTTCTTGCGTCTGCCCATTTCTCATTATCTGGGGTAGGGTGGAAACCTATCCCGAAATACTTTTTTGCTGCGGGTAGCGATACCGGTTCGGCTATTCCTTGCAAAGCTTTTCCCAGCCCTTTTCCTGGTTTGAAACCATGTCTAATCATTTCCTTAGCTACCATGATCGAAGCATTAGATAAGAAAGGCTGGGGCATGGATGTCCTTCCTCATACTGATCAGCTACCACGATTTCAAGGGCTTGATAGACAGTATGCTCACTTCCCCCCTTCGCCTCCAGGCATGGGATAGATGGGTCACGATATATGGACTGCTCACCTTCCCCGTGGACCACGATCTCCTGATCTTCATGCTCAAATTTCACCATCTGGTGAAGGGTTGAGGGCACAGCTCCTGCAGCATGGATCCAAGGCCTTCCCAGAAGAAAATTGTAAGATGTATCCATGTCTAAAACTTGGAAGGTCACCTCAAAATCCACCGGGCCTATGGTCAGTATCAAATCAATTTCGCCGATAGTATCTCTTTTAACACCGTCGAAGGCTCTCACGCAAATATTATTTGGACGAATCCTTCCTGTCCCTATTTCCATTCCTTGAAAAGAGGAGAGTGGGTAGATGTCAACCCCCGAGCCTCCATCCACCATGACCCGCTTAACGTAGTAACCTTCACATTTGACCGTCAGGTGCAAGGCTTTATTGTGGGCAGCTCCTTCTGGAGGCAAATCACTTTTACTGAAGGAGAGTTGGTTGACAACGAAGAATCTTTCTGCCATCCTTTCAAGTTGTTCAACCGAAGTCTCGGCTGGCACATATGCTTCGTTCAAAGTTTTCGTAAGGATCTTCTGATGTTCAGCAGATTTGGTCACTAGTGATAGTAGTGGTACTTGCTCAGGACACTTTCTCAATTGGTCTACTATTTCATAGTCTAGCATCTTCATTTTCTGAAAGAACGTCTCTGCTTCTTCAGCGCTCACCGACTTCTTAGATGGAAAACGTTTTCATGTGGCACTGTTTACCTCTTGTATATTTGAATATTTTTCAACAGGGACTGTTCCTAGCAGTTCTCCCGAAATTTCCTTACCTTTGTATGTGACCACTGTTTGTTGGTAGTTCCATGGCGCTGCAGAGGGGTCACTCATGGGCTTCTGTGATGCGCGTCCAATAACCACTGGCTCACTCAGCTGAGGCGGTTTAATTGTCCCCCGCACCATGTAGGCCCCTTTCGGCACATACATCTGTGTCCCTTTCTTCACCTCATACTTCCTCGAAATTCTCACAACTAGTGGTTTCTCTTGGCGACCTCGCGGAACATAAAGAACCCCGTGTTTAGGAGGCACCGGCTCTACTTTTGTCTCAGTTTTCTCCTCAGGCTCAATGTTGACAGCTTTATTCTTCTTCTCCCCTTTTTCCTGCTTCGGGGCTACCTTGGGTTTCCTTTCGGCATTGCAATAGCAATTATGGCTTTCAGAGCCGGATCAAAGTCTCGGTCTTCACAAATCATGCCGATTATCGGCTCGTTGTTGTGAGCGGGCAAAGGATTATTGGTAACATTTGGGGCTTCTTCATCCCTCAACACTATTTTCCCTTGTTCGATCAAATCTTCCACAGTTTTTTTCAATGTCCAGCAGCTGTCAGTACTGTGCCCTTCAGCCCCTGAATGATAGGCACAATGAACACCTCGTTGATAGGTTGGAGATTCTGGATTCGGCCTGTTTTGGGGAATAGGCTATAATAGGTTCATCTGGACGAGCTTCGGGAACAAACTGGAATATGGCTCACCAATTGGGGTAAAATTTGGTCACCTAGGTAGTTCCCGAGGGCGAAAATTATTTTGTGGTGGTCGGGGGTTATATTGGTTTTGGTAAGGTGGCTGGTTTCTTTGGAATGGAGGTGGGTTTCGATTAGCTTGTGGTTGCGGGTGGCCGAAAGGTTGAGCATTCATTACCGCATAAGGTGGATGAGTATAGGTCACATCTGTGTGAGGGTAATAGTGCTGAGGGGCTCTTTCTGAGAACATTGGTCTAGGAGCCCGGTACCTTCTCCCGCCCGATGCCGCCATCACTGTTTCTTCTTTATTTTTGCCTTTAGCCATTACCCCAGTCCCGCCTTGGATGGCCTGGGAGGTTGCTCTTATAGCCGATTGGCTCAAGATTCTGCCCGTTTTTAGCCCATTCTCTACCATCTCTCCAATTTTTATTACCTCTGCAAAAGGCTTACCCATAACGGACATCATGTTTTGAAAATAATCTGCCTCCTGAGCCTATAGAAAGACAGTGACCATCTCAACCTCATCTATTGGAGGGTTCACCCTTGACGCCTATTCACGCCATTTGATTGCATATTCGCGGAAACTCTCTGAGGGATTTTTCTTTAGGTTTGCCAAGGAGTTCCTGTCTGGCGCAATGTCTTTATTGTACTGAAATTGTCGGACAAAATCTCGGGCAAGGTCATCCCAGATGTGCCATCGAGATATGTCCTGATCCATGTACCACTCCGACGCTATGCCCACCAAGATTTCTCCAAAGTAAGCCATCAATAACTCTTCTTTTCCACCAGCCCTGCACAGCTGATTACAATACTTTTTGAGGTGAGCAATGGGATCGCCATGTCCATCATACTTTTTGAACTTTAGCATTTTGAATCCCATAGGCAGGTGCACGTGAGGGAACATGCACAAATCATTGTAAGAAACACTCTTCTGCCCACTTAAACCCTACATATTTTTCAGACTTTGCTCTAAACTCCTCATTCTCTTTGTCATTTCATCCTGCTCTGGGGCTTTAGGGGTTTTGTCCTATCCCGGCGTAAGTTCATATGGTGGCTGAGAGTGATCAGATTGAAAGATAGGATTCTGGAATGTGAGGACCGAGGGGTCAAAAGTATGCTTTGGTAGTGATGGTTGGGTTTTTGCGGAGGCTGGTGGAGCTGTGAAGATATTGGGAGCAATTCTAGACGGGAACAGCTGGGGGTGGGCCTCAGAGGGTGTTCCGAATAAGTTAGCAGTCATAGTAGGTTGCCCCAGAGGAATGTTCGGGCAGCTAATAGGGACAGTGGTAGCACCTCCAGATCTAGGGAACAACTCCGGGAATCCGGGGATAGTGCTTGGAGGTTCTTTTCCATTGTTCCAAGCATCCCACATTTCCATCAATCGCAGGCGCAGGATTCGATTTTCTTCAACTGTATAGGATTCAGAGGCCGGGATCCTAGAGATTGGGCTGTCTTCGGGTATGGGGATTGCAGGCAGGGTCATTTCAGATGACATCTCTGTTTTTCCTTTGGATCTGGTAAAGTATCTATGCGAGGCCAGTTTACCACAACCAACCATAGTTTCTAAAATAGTCAACTGAAAATGACAGCAACAACGATTAGTATAAAATAAATAATAGATAGGTAACCACACATTGGAGTGTGATGCGCCTATACAATTAAATGGATATCTACATGTTTGCTTCGGTTGCATGCGTCATCCCGACTTTTCTTCTTATTGCTTTTCTCTTTTATTTCTCTTTTTGTTTTGTTTTCTCTCATTTTTTTTCCTGCTTCTCCATTTCATTTTCTGCTTTTTCTTTTCTTTGGCCATGGTTTTTTCTCTCAATGCCTTATTTTCTTCTTTTGCGTTTCTTTTCTCTCTTGTTTTTTTCCTTTTATTTATTTCCCTTGTACTTCATTTTTCCTTTTTTTTCTCAGGATTACGATCGAATCTTATGTAGATTGCCTACGTATCATGGCCCCGCATGAATCAGACCAAGCGTAGTTCTTGTAAACAGATGCAAAAGTAAGAAAACGATTTTTGGGAATTTTCAATTTTTCATTGATAACAACTGCGGTTACAAAAGCTACTAGACTATTTGTTTTTCTTTTCTTGAAAAGGAAATTACAAAAATAGATTCAAAAGCAAAAATATAGACTCAATTAACTAAGAATACATTAATGCTTCAAATCCTGGGGCCCGCGGAGCATTGCTCGGCATCTCCGCGGGCCTGCGTGCGAGACCCCTTTGCAACTGATCTAAATCATTCATGACCTGGCAAACAAATATCATCACTGAGGCAAAGGACGTGGTACGGCCCGTTCGCTCGCCGGTCTGACACTTCATGACAATATAGTGGGCAATGTTTTTGATCCTTTCCCTGATTCGGCCCTTTTCTTAGAGGAGTCGGCTTATTTGTTGTGTGCGAGCCTCTAGCACCTGAGAGTCCTGGAAGTGCAGATCTTGTAGCAATTTAATTTCCCTTTCCATTTCTGCAATTAACCCATGGCACTGATTCATCTTGGTTTGGAATTCTTTATCCCGCTGGGCTCTCTTTTCTTCCATAGTATTCATTTTTCTCTTCATTTTGGTGATAGTCCACTCGTAGTTTCTCCTCATTTGTTGCACAAATTGGGCTCTTTCTTCAGTCTTTTTGGCCCACTGCGCCCGGAGTCTTGCCATATTTCCCTTGGATTTTTCTAGTTCTTCTTGGCAGTCCGAAATTTGTTTCTTTAACCTTTTGATCAATCTTTCATCAGATAGACTTCTTTCTTGGTTCCGGGCGTCTATTTTTATTTGTTTAATTTGGGCTTTGAGTGCTTCGTTCTCCTGAGCTAATTTCTTTTTATCACTCTCGTCGGCTGTAGCATGTATACTTTTGTCGAATTGGAGGTCCCGAACCTGTTGCTCCAACCGTCCTATTCTAGCTCGGTACTCCTTCTCCTTTACTTGCCAATCCCATTGAACTTGGACCCCATCGGTAAATTGCTGCACGTGCGGTCTTTTAGTAGGTCTCTCTAGGATTTGAAATCTTTTGCCAAACCACGTCAGATACTTGGGATCTACCTCGACTCTAGCTTGGTCCTGTATTATGGTTTTGGGCTCGAGGAACCGGCACTAATTCCATATCTTTTCGGACTTTGCCTTCAGGAAATGCAGCCTTCGGGCCTAACTCAATGACTTGCTCACTCAGGTCTTCATCATTATGCACCGTCTGGAATCTTCCAAGTTGTCGCAAAACCCGGTAAGGAGCGTAAAGCTGTATGCTTCGGATACCCATCAGGAGAATATAGGGGACCTCTGTTGATGTGTATACAACTTGAGTAACAGGAAACCAACCATAAGCCCATTTGACTTTATCTGCGGTCAGGGATCTTAAGCATGATGACCAGGCCTCAGTACCCTCAGGGAACTCAATACCTATCACCCGGATTCCAAATTCTGCAATACAACTCAACCCGGTTAAACCATATTTCATATAGCCGGTGCGGTGACAGAGGTGTTCCTGTATCCATAACTGTAAGAGCAAATTGCAACCTTGAACGAATTTCACGCCTTCGCGACATTTGGTCAAAGCTCGATATATTTTTGCTACAATCAGGGGAACCACTGTGCTAGTAGGTTTTTTCATAGCAACATCTAGCATCCCTACCAGGCCGAGGTCTATGTGACCATCTTTTCTCGAACAAACCACCACTCCCAGAAAGTCTACCATAAGGCTAATCCTCGTCGAGCTTCCCATTTCTCTTTATTTCTGGCATGTGTTAAGCCGGTGTTGGGCTCCTCGAAACCTTTTGGGTTACCATACTGATGATATAGGAAGTGCAATGTACAACACCCTTCTGCCAAATGCAGTTCTTGAATATCCCGGCTAATGCTCAACAGATCCACAAACCTATGAAGGGTTATCGGTCGTGGGTCCAATAGGTATTTGCCTCGAAGGTTCCCGTTGAGACCCGCATATCCCGCAATCTCCTCTAATGTAGGGGTGAGTTCAAAATCTGAAAATCAAAATATGTTACGGGTCGGGTCCCAAAATGATATTAGTGTCTCAATGATATCTTTCCTCGGTTTGATGTTCAGTAGATCAACTATACCGCCCAAAATTTTGACCACGGTATCTCTGCTTCCTTTTCCTATATCATGCCACCACATATGAAGTTTCAAGGGGATCTCACTCAGGACCGAGAAGGTTTTGATGTTGCTTGAAGTCGTCCTGCACGTTTATTTAAAAAAGGGAATTTTAATGACTTATTTCTAAAACTGGCTATTCTTGCAAAATTCTCTATTTAACAAGACAAGGATTTGGTTTTGCAAATACAACCTTTCAGCACTTCTGGGAAGAAAATTTTAATGCGGTGCTCGCAAACCGTTTAAAAATGACTCAGGGTGGCCGTTCTTGCAAAAATAGCCTTTCGGCGTCCTTTTGGGGACATTCGGCTTATTTTAACAAGAATGGCATCACCCGACTATATTTATGACAAAAATTAAAATTTCGGCATTTTTTTGGCTATTTTTGCAAAAGGGAGGTTGGACCCGATGAGGGTTGCCTACGTATCTCACATCCAGTGAGAATCAAACCAGCGTAGTTCGGGCAGATTTACCAAAATCAAAACTATTTTGACCAATAAATGTCTGTCTATTTTTTCAAATATTTTTCTCTTTTTCTTTGTTTTTTCCATTTTTCAAAAATCCGGCAGCATTTCGGTACTATTTGGGCCTTGGGTTTTTCAAAACAAATGGTCACCCTCACTTAGTCCTAACACTACTTATTTTCTCAATTTTCACTCATTTTGACAAGCCGGTCAACATGCAAGGCCGAGCAAATAAATGCGCAAGTAGCACGTAAGTTGCATTAGGATGGTCATTTCAATTCAGGTTACCTGTCCTAGACGGACCCAACCCCTGTGTTGAGTCCCCTAAGTCAAATGCACGTGATGCAAACAAACATCCTACTAGGGATCCGGCATGAGTTTTTGTTCTTCTAGGTTTAAATCCTAGGTTTATTGGTCTAGACCTGGCTTACCCGAGCGGAAAACTCGAGCCGAGGGGGAGGCAGCGTACCGGGGATACAGAAGCGCCGCCCGCTTAGCAACTTATCCAACCTCGTTATAATTTGGGAAAGACTCTAAACAGAAAAGAAGCTACACGAAGTGCACCCTTCTCCATGATGTAGAAGACTCCGAGAGAGGAAGGGAATCGCGACAGTTTATATATACGATTTCAACAAATATCAAAGCGGTAAAATATTTAGCACATATAACATGGAACATGTAGAAAAATCAGATAAAGCCAAATATAACAATTTTACTAAGTTCGAATTCTTGAACCCTGAATCGAAATTCTGGGTTCGCCTCCCCAGCAGAGTCGCCAGAGCTGTTACACCTCCTTTTTTACACACCTACCCCGAAGGATAAAATGTAGAAGGGAGTTTTTCCATTTAAAGTGACATTATTCGAAATTGGATTATTGATTTATTATTTTTTTTAGAGTCGCCACTTGGGATAGGATTGACTTTTGGTGTCCCAAGTCACCGATTGAACTTAAATCCCAAATCGAGGAAAATTGTCGACTTCCCAATTGGAGTCTATGAACCAAAAATTCTGAATAAGGAATTCTGTTGACCCGAGGGAAGGTGTTAGGCACCCCGGATCCCGTCTAGCACGGTCGCTTAAATTATTATAAATGGCTAAAATTTGATTTTTTATACATGTCATCCTATAGTGCAATTTTAGAATCATTTACCGCTTTTAGTTAAAGATTTTTAAGAAAATGAACGTCGTTTAAAAATGTATTTTTGGATCACGTCACATGAAATGCACCCGTATCCTCGACACATTCTTATTCAACGTTTTGGGATTTGGATTTGGGTCGCATGAAATGCACACCCGTATTTAAGAAGGTAAGATTATTAAAAAGCTCGCTTAAAGCAACTAATGTGTTATTATCTTTCCGTGGGCCATGGAATTTGCTAAAAGGCACGCCTCGAATTCTAAGGAGTTAAAATTAATTACATGAGGGCCATGGGTTTGGGATTTTATTTGGCATGGCACGCCTCAAATTATTCCAAAAGGCTTTATTATTCGAAGTTGTTATGATCGGGTTACATGAAATGCACTCTCCGAATTGAGATTCACGCATCGTAACCGTGCTAGGGAAATCGTACCCATGGCAACGATAATAGATTAAAATTAGTTAATATTGTTCACGGTTGCAAAGAAAGTTTGTTTTGAATACCTAATGTTACCAAACTATAATTCACCAAGTATTTCCTTTTGTGTAATATATGAAAAGAATTTTCAAGTGCATAATCATATGGTTTCTACCTAAATTCGATTCTGTACAAATGATGCCCAAGAAACCGTTCTCAATTTCATGAGGTGCTACCTCTTGGAATCACATCAAATTCCATTAATGTGCACCAACCCTTTTATATATATTAAAAAACCATTATTTACATAAGAACGGACACTAAGTGACCAACTCGATAACATACATAGACGAGAAAGAAAAGCTAAGTGACTGGAGGAACAATTATAGTGTTTTAATTGGAGTATAGAAATATTCAACCATTTGATTATACAGGTTACCCACACGCAGTCCATTTTACCTTGAATAACTACCAACAAGTATAACCAGAGAATATTGTTCTACTATCATTTGACTTAACATGAACTAAAATTAGTGCATAACTATTAAAGCATGGAAATTAATTCCCATGAATGCATCTAAAGCCAAAAGAATACAAAAAGATGTTCAACAAATCTCATACGAACAACAAATGCAGTTGAGTCAAAGCTAGTGTCATTCTAAGCACCATCATTAACACAATGAAATAAAGAGAAGGATAGGGGATTGAACCTCAATTTCTTCTAATTAAATTTCGTGACTGAAGGTATAAAGGAGGCCGATGAGCTGAACTCAACCGGTAAAACTCAAAACAGCAAGCAAAACAAAACGAGGAGCTCGGTAGAAGCAGAAATTAGTGGATACAGCAGCAACCCAGTAACATCAGACGCAACTTTAGTCTAGAAACAACTCAATACGGCAGCTGGTTTGGGATTTTCTTCATCGGCATTCACTTATAGCAGTGAGCAAATAAGCGATGATGAATGATTTGCCGGCGAAACCATAACAAAACCGGCCAGGTCTTGTTGGATCTAAAACACCATTAATGAACGGAATGGGAATTGCAACTTCCTAGATTTCCAGCGAGTTTCATCCAACGGAAAGAGGGAAAGAGAGCTGAGAACGAAATGAGAGCAGCAAATCGCTGGCGGCCACTGACTCGCCGGGGGTCTTCCGGTTTTGTCTGCTGAAGAAAATAGGCCCCTCTTTGTATTGCTTATTCAAGCTCCTTGGGTCCTTTGCTTGAAATGGAGGAGAAGAAGAAATTTTGGGGGTTCCGTCCTTTTTCGAAAATGGCTGATCTCCCCGTTTTTAGGTGTGTAGGGTGGAGGGGGGGTTTGTGTGGAGAAGGTCTTTTTGGGGGAAAAATATTTTTTGGGGAAAGGTTTTTCGGGGGGAAAATATTTAGAAAAAGTCTTTTTGGGGGGAAGGTCTTATGTGGGGAAATACTTTTTGGGAAAAATATTTTTGGGGGAAAAGTCTCATGTGGGAAAAAGTTCTTCCAATTTTTCTTTTTTTTTATTCCCAATTTTCTTTTTATCTATTTTTTTATTTTTATTAAAAGTCCTAGAATTAAAAATCCTAAAAATATAAAATTATAAAAGCTACTTAATCCTAAATTAAAAATAGAAAAATAAAAAAAAGGTGTAAAAATGAAGTATTTTTTGTGATTTTTAATTTTTATAAAATAAGTAACTATCGATTAATCCTAAAAATATAAAAGTAAGGCCTAAATGCCATGCGCAATATTTTTGGTATTTATTTTTTTATGATTTAAATGCACGAAAAATGCAAATAATTATTAAAAATCTATAAAATTCCTAAAATGGCAAATAATTAAGGAAAAATCTATTTTCTCGGGATTTTATAGGAGTATTTCGTATAGGGCAAAAATCACGTGTAGGAGTATTTCGGGATTTTGGTTTGGGCCCAGGCAGAATTTATTAAAAATTGGCCCAAATTAGGTCTTCTAATAAAGGCCACTCTTTTAATTGTTTTCTTCTTTTATTTCTTTTAATTATATATCTCTCTTTTTTTATTACTTTTGTATTTTTATGTATTTTATAAAAATGCAAAAATTAGAAATGAAACCTAATTTATTTGCCAAACTAAGCTAGTTAATTTTTTAAAATTATTTAAAATCTATTTAATAATTAACAACTAAAAATGCAAAAGTTGGCTTTTTTTGTTATTTTCTTTATTTTCAAGCAATTTAAACTACAACTTAATCCTAAAAATATAAAATTAAATCTCAAATAAATTCCAAATGTATTATTATTTTTTTTTTTTGTATTTTTCATATGAACTAAAATGCACAGATAAAATGCAAACAATTAACAGAAAATAACACAAAATATTCACAAAAATTGTAAAATAACAAAGAAATTACTGTTTTTAAATTTTTTGGGAATAATTTGCTTAGGGCAAAAATCACGTGCTCACACGGTCGCTCAACTGTTATATTTGGCTTAAATTATCTGATTTTAACAATTTTGAACATATGTGCAAATTTTAACTTTAACCACTTCTATTCATTTTTAAAGAGAATTGCAATGTCATGAAAACGCGTCTCAAACCACGTCACATTAATGCACCCGTGGTTGTTGACACATTTCGACTCCGTTGAGATTTAGATTTGGGTCACATAAATGCACACCCGAGTTTAGGAAGGTAACATTATTAAAATACGCCCCTAAAGAGACTAGCGCATTATTACTTTGGGAAAAAGTTGTAAAATTCGCTAAACGGCCCGTTCCGAAATCTAGGTATTTTTATATATACATTTAACGAGGGCCCCGTAATTTATGTATTTTATTTTGCGAGGCTCATCTCATTTATTGTTTTAAAGGGCAATCCTAGAGCAAACTACAATTTTCTACTTAATCTTGTCTCTAATAAAAGAAGAAGGCCTAATTAATTAACATGTCCATCACAATATTCAAATAAATGGCTGCGTTCAGACGACATAGCCTCATTGAAGCTTTCAACGCTTGGGCCTTAAGATTGGCCCTATACATTTCGCCTGTTCAAGATAGGAGGTTGCCCAAACGCAGGTAATGCCCAGGTAAGGGTCTGGCCCAAATTTATTTTGCCCCAAAGGTAGCCCAGTTCAATATACCAAATGAATATAAGCGAGCAATTGGCCTTGTCTTTGTTTGTTTTATATTTATTCCATTTAAACAATTAGAACTAACTCATGCACTTTTAGTATTGAAAATTGAAATGAAAATCTATTAACGAAACTCGCACCTACTTAAGAGTTTTAACTAAAAATTGTTTACAGCTAGTCTCATGCTCAAAATGTCCTACGTACAGTATACTTAGACAATCATAAGGAAACACTGAAATCCAAACCCACTAAGAGATTTATATGCACATTTGGTTTAATTCAAAGTTCAAACTCACTCTTAATCCGTTTTTAGCCACTGCTCATAACAAAACAACAACTGAAGTGGTTTATACGAGTACAGTTCACAGTCCAATTGATTACAAATGTTTAAATGTATAACACTAAATGAGAACCATGATTAAATCCTAGTTTCCAACTACTAACTACTAATATTGATTAACCTAATCGATCACGCTAGTGCGTGAAGTAAACAGGAAATTAACCACATATTAGTTATAAATTTAGGCCAACTACACTAATGTTCAATCCATGATGCTCACACAAATTCGAAAAGTAGGGTTTAACACAGTCCAATCAGTACAATCATAAGCAGAAATTAGACATGAACTAAATCAAACTTCAGCTTCATTCTTCATATAACTTTATTTCTACACATTTTTCAGCTCACAATCAGTCAGGGATGCAATTTGTGTACCTGAAAAGTAGAAAGGAACAAGAAGAAGGAAAGGTTAGCAACAACAACACACGGCAGATCACAGCAACCAAGAATTTGAGTTCAAACAACACCAATCAACCCAGTTTCAGCCCAGACATGAATCAGGAGTCCAGAAGTGTTTTGAAAATCAAATAAAAGAAGTAAATCTACCAAACACAGCACCAAATTGACCCACAATGAACCCAGTAACACTTAGAACTTCCAGCAAACAGTGACTCAATGTGAAAACCAACCAGTTATGGAAAAAACCACTATGAGAGTTCACGATTTACTCAATGGAATAGTGTTTTTCTCAATAGAATAGTACCCTTTCTCTAAATTGAAAATACCCTGAAACACTGAGAAAAGCTCTCTAAAACTGATTAAACACTCAAGAATTGATAACTCTCAAAAGCTCTCTCAACTCTTTTAACTAACCAAGAACCTAAGAAAACTGATTGCTTTTTTTTTTTAATCTAAAAACTTCTGATATTCTTTCAAGTGTGACCTCTGAAACTGATTTCCAAAAAGCCAGCATCTTATTCTGTCCAAACCCCCTTCTATTTATACCCACGACAGACCCTCTATCTCTCTCAAGACACTTAAACAATTGAGGGAAAATCAGCTTGCCCATGATATCCCTGACAGCCCATTACTATATGTTTTTCTATTTTTTAACTCACTTGTGCCCCACTAACCCATGTCTTTTCCTTATTAAATTCAAACAGGTATGGGCACCTATTTCTTAATCTATTTTCTTTATACCCCATACTATTATGTTTTCCATCCCACTATTATTAAACTAAAGCAATAGTTTAAGTGTACATCAGTACCCTACTGGACAGACCACTCAGTTAACCAATTCTTCAAGCTTTCAATTCCCAAATTACCCTCTGATGCCCTGAACCACTATTCTACATCAAACCCTTTCAAACTGTACTGAACCTTTCAGCTATAACCAATTCAAACCTACTAACTAACTAAGCTGATTTCTAATTAATCACCAAACTACAGCAGCTATAACCAATTCAATTCAAATTCAATTAGCATTTCAAGCTTAGAACTCAGGTCAGATCAAATGGTATCCAAATGAAGGCCAATGAATCAGGACAAAAGCATATTTGAACATAACCAGGTCAAACTTCCAACCATGATTGACATATTACGTGGGAATGAATAACTGTATTCACAACTCTAAACTAAACAAAAATGAATGAAACACTGTAATATACTGGACGAAAATAAACTGAATTTATATGAAAAATGATGAACAACAAAAGGAGGGAGCCAAACATCACAAAATGAGACCATTTGAATCAGTAATACCAGTAACCAATTACGGGACTAGTCACAGTTTTGTACAAGAACATTATGGACACTGACTTTTAAAATCAAACTAAAGAACAAACACACTCAATGGATTTAACAACCTATGAGATATACCAACGACCAGTGATGAATATTGGACAAAAAAAAGGTCCAGATGGAGGAGGGAGAAATAATTGATATAAAAATGATGAAATACCACGGAAGTAACCAAACAAACATTAACAACAAACAAAGAAAGTAAAGAAAAAGAAAACACCTCAGAATCAGTCCCAGTTCCTATTCGCTCTAGTTGAAGCTTCGATTTGAACTTGAAGCCGACATGGGCCTTAATCGAGTGTTCTCGACTGAGAACACACGACTAAGGTCGATGACGACCTCAATCTTCCTACTTCGGCCCAATTCCAGGCTTGGCCCTGTTAGGGTTCGCTCAATCAATTCGAGATTCGTCAAGTTCTGGTTTGATTCAAAGGAAACTAAGGGTGGTTTAGGGACGAGGGAGGTCAGGTGAACAACTGGTGTAAGTGTGGGCTTAATTGAATAAACTAGGGTTCTGGACCGATTTTTCGATCTAATATTCGAAGGGCTCGGGGGTGACTCGAAGCAAAACGAGTGTGGATTTGGAGAGGGGGATCAAAGTGGTTCAGGGGTGTGATTTTCACGGCCATCGGAGCTGGCGCCGCCGGGTTTATGGCAAAGGGAAAGGGGGGCGGCGCTAGGGTTCCTTGTCTCTTTCAGAGATGAGGTTTGAGAAAGAGAGACGAAGAGTGGGGGGTGGTCTGAAGGGGGGCAGGGTACGTTACACACTTATATACGGGGGAAGGGATCTGATCCAGGCCGTTGGATCAATTAAGATCGACGGCTTGGATTAATTCACTAAACGGAATGATGTCGTTTATATCTCCTCAAGATCGGGTCCGTCTTTGGTGGAACGGGTCGGGGAACAGGCGAAGGGATCATGACCGTTGGATTGATTTGGGCGAATGGCTGAGATCCATTGTCCTTAAAATAGGGTCGTTTGGCTGATCATGGAGAGGGCCTGGCTAGTTGCCATCGAAATGACGTAGTACTCGCCCTATACTATATCGTTTGATGGTCTTTTGGGCTGAAAACCTGGGCCGGGTATGGGGTGTTGAATTGGGCTGTATTTTTTGCCCAATCCGATTGTTGTTATTTTCTTCATTTTCTTTTATTTCCTAATTAATAAAATTAAGAATTCTAAATTAAATTATAAACCAAATTAAAAATACTAATTAATTCCTAATCACACGCAATTAATACTAACTAAAATAAAATCACACAATTTAAATGCTAAAAATGCAAGGTACATGTTTTTTTTGTGATTTTTCCATTTTGTAAAACAAAATTAATTATTCTTAATTATAGAATTAAATCCTAAATGCAAATTCAACATATTTTGTATTTTCATTAATTTAAACAAATAAACATAAACACACAAACACAAATAATTACTAAAAATGTCACGAAAAATTCACAAAAATGCACACAATAAAACAGACAATTTTTGTTTTGATTTCTTTGGGAGTAGTTCGTATGGGGAAAAAATCACGTACTCACAGCTGCCCCTCTTTGTCCGAAAATACGAAGTGTTTTCGTGCAAAGACAAAGTGAGCGGATACGAGCGATTTTTGCCCATTTGAGTACTCCGTGTGAAGCATTTTTTGAAAGTTTTGACTGAACCTTTGCTTCAAAGGTTTCTACGTATCCCTGGCTAAAGGGGAATCAGGTCAATGTAGTTCGGGAAGTTTTGGTAAATGGGACTACCATGAGCTGTGGTTTTACTGTTACAGTTGTTGTTGCTGTTGTTACTGTTTACTGACCTCCTTATTACACCATGCTAAAAGAAAATAAGAAGCTAGACTAAACTATAGTCTATGAATTACAAAATCTTATCTAGATCTTCAAACATGCTCTTGTGTCTCTTGTTGCTTTGTTGTCTTGTTGGCTTGTGTTTCCTCTTATGTTTCTTTCTCTCTGACTTGACTCGTCGGCTTCTCTTGATTGCCGAACTTGAACTGCTTCTTTCCTTCTTGTGAACTTTGAATTATTTTTCCTTCGAAGCTTGAACTGCCTTCTTCTGACCAGTGTTGCCTTCCTCCTGATTTCTGAACTTGGATTTATGTTGGGGATTTTTGTTGTAACCCTTTGCTATACAGGCGGTCTCCTAACTTAATATGTATTCCTCTGTTATACGGGCGGGCTCCCCACTTTGAAACTTGAATGTATTCCTCTGTTATACGGGCGGGCTCCCGACTTCAAAACTTGAAATGTATTCCTCTGTTATACGGGCGGGCTCCCGACTTCAAAACTTGAAATGTATTCCTCTGTTATACGGGCGGGCTCCCGACTTCAAAACTTGAAATATATTCCTCTGTTATACGGGCGGTCTCCCGACTTCCAAACTTGAATGTATTCCTTTGTTATACGGGCGGGCTCACAACTTCAAGACTTAAAATGTATTCCTCTGTTATACGGGCGGGCTCCCGACTTCAAAACGTGAAATGTATTCCTTTGTTATACGGGCGGGCTCCCGACTTCAAAACTTGAAATGTATTCCTCTGTTATACGGGCGGGCTCCCGAATTCAAGACTTAAAATATTCCTCTGTTATACGGGCGGGCTCCCGACTTCAAACTTGAAATGTATTCCTCTATTATATGGGCGGGCTCCCGACTTTCAAACTTGAATGCATTCCTCTGTTATATGGGTGGGCTCCCGACTTCAAGACTTAAAATGTATTCCTCTGTTATACGGGCGGGTTCCCAACTTCAAAACTTAAAATGTATTCCTCTGTTATACGGGTGGGCTCCCGACTTCCAAACTTGAATGTATTCTAGTGCCATTTCCCCTTGCCTCCTGAACCATTTCCTTTGAAACTTGTTTTATATTCCTTCTGACATGAATTATCTTCCTTCTAACTGCTTCCCTCAAAACTTTGTGTTGTCTTCCCTCGAAACTGCTTCCCTTAAAACTTTTGTTATCCTCCTTCGAAAACTACTTCCCTTAAAACTTGCGTTACCTTCCTCCAAAACAGCCTTCTTTAAAACTTGTGTTAATTTTCTCCTTCAAAACTACTTTCTTCAAAACCTGTGTTGTCCTCCTTTGAAACTGCTTTCTTTAAAACTTTTATCGTCTTCCTCCGAAACTTGCTTCCCCTAAAACTTATGTTGTCCTGCTCTCCCTCAAAAACTATTTCCCTCAAAACTTGTATTATCTTCCTCCTTCAAAACTACTTCCTTTAAAACTTGTGTTTCATTCCTGCAAACTGCTGGGGATAACACTTTTTTTTCAAAATATGTTATCTTCCTCCTTCAAATACTACTTCCCTTAAAACTTGTGTTATCTTACTCCCAAAATTGCTTTCTTTAAAACTTGAATTGACTCCCCTGCCTTTCAGATGGGTACCCGTCTTCAAGAAAATTTTCTGCCCCAGTTTGATAATCTTTCTTGTGGCATGTTTTTCCACCATCAATAACATTTCCTATCCCTGTTTCAAATCAAAGAAAACGTTTTGTTAGTTTAAAGTGTGGGGTTGTGGTGCTCCTGCTGGGGATGGTTTTCCCTTTTCCTCTTTTCCATGCTCTGCGTTGTCCGACTATCTTGGTACTCGGCCGATAACTTCTGGCCCTCTTGACGATTCCTTATTCACAGACTTCCCAACTGTTGCTTTCCACCTTAACTCCATACTTTCCCCAAAATCTTAGACCACTCCATCATTTGGTCTTATAACGACGTCTTTCTCGTCCCATCACATTATCCTCGGCATGTCCTATCCATATTTACTTTGCACCATTTTGGCAACTGGTAGTACGCTCTGAAAATCCTTCTTAAAAACAAACTACTATTAACCAAAATAAATGAAAAATTATGACTTCAAAAGATAGAACAGGAAAAATCTTTCTCAACAATTGTTTGAAGAGAAGAAAAAGGGAAAAGAACTTATCTGAATGGTATAACCGATCCCAATGGTCATGTCGTGCATTTTGGATTAATCAACCCAGTCTATTTACATCAATTAATCTTTTTGATGTCCTTACTTTGCATTTCAAAGGTCCCGCAACCCAACTCTTTTTGCCGAAACAACCTCTTTATTCTGCTTGATGTCTCGACGGATCCTTTCCGTCAAACTTATCTCGTTTGCCCCCTTTTAATTCTTGTCGCCTTATAGTGCCCTTCGAGGGGTTTTCACTAATAAGACTCTCTCATTTCTCTCAACTCCCGTCGCCTTATGGTGCATGTGAAGGTTTTCACCGAAACTCTCTCATTTTATTTCTTTTCACCTGGGGATTGGGGTGTTGCCGATAAGACTCTCTAATTTTATTTCTTTTCTGCTGGGGACCAGAGTGTTACTCCAGACTTCCATTTGCCTGACTTGGCACTTCTCGGATATTGATCGGGAGGTCTTTTTGGACATCAATATGGGTCTTTTGGTGTATGGCTAAAAGCAAAGGGTATCAAAAGTTTAAAACTAATTTTGATGGGTAAAACATTACAACTCATGGAATCAAATTTTCTTTCCCAAAATTACAAACACAACTTCTGCCCCAGTTTTCTTGCTTGGGGATCCTTTAATTTTTGTTATACTATGACCAAGCCGTGAGGCGCCTACGTATCCTCTTCGAGGAATCAAGTCAAACGTAGTTCCCAATTCCTTTGTTTTTCTTGTGACTTTTTTTTTTGTTTTTGTTATCATTTTTCTTTTCTCTCTTTTAATTTTTTATTTTTTAATTTTTTATTTTCATTACTGATTCCAAAAGTGGGGTATGAAAGAATAAATAAGGCTCAAAAGGGGAAGCAATGGTTAAAGTATTTGGATAGTAGAACAAATTGCCTCCGTCATTTCATTTTCCAATACAATGCTGAGTACAAACAAACAGACAACAATTACAATCAAAGAAGTCATACATAATATCTCTTGACTGCGTCAGAATTGATAGCCATGTCGATACACCTTCCCTCGACATCTGTCAAACATAAAGCACCATTGGACAACACTCTGGTCACAATGAATGGTCCTTGCCAATTTGGGGCAAACGTTCCCTTTGCTTCGGCCTGATTTGGAAGGATCCGTTTCATACTTGCTGCCCCACTTCAAATTTCCTGGGACGTACCTTCTTATTGTACGCTATTTCCATCCTCTTTTAATATAATTGGCCATGACATACTACTGCCAATCTCTTTTCATCAATCAAGCTCAATTGCTCCAACCGGGTTTTAACCCACTCATCATCATCAATCTCAGCCTCAACGACAATTCGGAGAGACGGAATTTCAACTTTCACCGGTGTCACTGCTTCAGTTCCGTATACCAACAAATAAGGAGTTGCACCTACTGAAGTACGAACAGTAGTACGATAGCCCAACAATGCAAACGGTAAGTTTTCATGCCATTGTCTGGAACCTTCCACCATTTTCCTTAATATCTTCTTTATATTCTTGTTGGCTGGCTCAACCGCTCCATTCACCTTGGGATGATAAGGGGTGAAATTGCGGAGTGTAATCTAAAGCTCTCTCCGGTCTTCTTCTCGATCTTTAGCAATGTGAGACGGTCAGGAACGATCTCAAGATTATATTGGAAGTGACCAGTAAATGCTTGCGCCAGGTCGTCCCAGGTGTACCACCTGCTAGGATCCTGCCGTGTGTACCATTCTAGTTCGGATCCGCCCAAGCTTTGGCCAAAGTATGCTATCAATAACTCATCTTTCCTACCGGCCCCTCTCATCTTACTGCAAAAACCATGCAGGTGTGCCACTGGGTCACCATAACCGTCATACAGATCAAACTTTGGCATTTTGAATCCCGCTGGCAGCTGAACATCGGGGAAAGGACACAGATCTTTATAGGCCACACTGACTTGGCCGGCCAACCCATCCATATTCCTAAAGGACTGCTCCAGGGTTTTTACTTTGTGAAGCACCTCTTCCTGCTCCGAACTCTTGGATGGCTTCTCAGTTTCTGCCGGGAGCTCAAAGCGGGGGGTATAGGTATGTGGCTCGAGAGCTAAGAAGGTGGGTTCAGGAGGATAGTATTGGTTGTCGTGAGCCTAAAACACCGGCTCACTGGATGATCTTTGCAATGTGGCGGGTGGAGGTGCCATGAAAATAGGATCAATTGGTGGAGGAGGGTCGTGCTTGGGTGGTGGAGCTTGTGGATTGTAAGGAGTTTTCCCCTGATAGTATTGGTGATTTGGGAAACTCGTTGATGGACCAGTTAACCAGTTGGTTAACTGGTCCATCAACAGACAGACTTGATACAGACTACAGACTTTATGCGAAAAGGGAAATACAAACTCCAACGGACAACAGACTCTGAAGTCAAGGAAAATACAGACTCAAACTATGAATGCCTTAAAGCTTTGAATTTTGGTGCCCGCGGGGCGTCGTTCGGCCTTGCCGCGGGATTTGGTGCAAGGCCCCTCTACAGATCTTTCAAATCTTCCATGATCTGGTGGACATAAATCATTATTGAAGCAAAGAAGGTAGTACGGGACATATCCTCACAAGCTAAGCACTTTATGGTGATGTAGTGCCCGATATCGTCGATTCTTCCCCTGATTCTGTCTTTTTCCCGAAGCAACCGCTCTATCTGTTGGTTCCGTGTTCCTAGAACTTGAGTGTTGTGAAAGAGTTTATCTTGAAACTCATGCATCTGTTTCTCCATCCGTGCCATCAAGTCATAACAGCATGTCCTATCAGCTCTGGAGTCTCTGGCTTATTTGAAGACCCGTTCTTTGAGGGTAGATATTGTCTCTCAACATAGTAATGTTCCACTCGTAGTCCCTCTTCATCTGCCGCATATGATGTGCCCGCTCTTCTGTACCTCTTGCCCATCTGTCTTAGATCCTTGCTAGTCTAGCTCCAGATCTTCCCAAATCCCCTTGGCATTCAATGATTTTCTTTTTCAATCCACTTATCAACCTTTCATCAGACTGACTTCTCTGTTAGTTGTCAGCATCTATTCTCATCTATAGGACTTGGGCCTTAAGAGCCTCATTTTCTTGGGCTAATTTGTTCTTTTCTCCTTCATCGGCAGCAACTTGCACCTTGTTCTCAAATTTCATATCCCTAATCTGTTGTTTCAGCTTGCCTATTTCGGCCCGATATTCGCGCTCTTTGGCCAACCAGTCCCACTGTTCTTGTGATGACTCAGCAAAATCCTAGAGGTGAGGTCTTTTACCGGCCTCCCAAAGGAAATTTCCCTTTTATACCAAGCGTGATATCCGGGCGTAACTTCCCCTCTAGCCCGATCCAGTACACAAGTATTCGCCGCCAAGTATTAACATTTGCTCCAGATCTGGCGGACTCTTGCTTCAGGAAACTGGCCGTCAGGACTGATTTCAATTACTTGGATACTTAGATCCTCATCTTTCGGCACAGTCTGACACCTCCCAAGTTGTCTCAAAACCCGGTATGGTGCATAAGGCTGAATGCTCTTAAGCCCCATCAAGAGAAAATGTGGCCTAGCTGCTGGCATATATATGACTTCGTCAACCGATAACCATCCAAGCGTCCACTGTATTTGACTGGCATTGAGGGTTCGAAAACATGAGGTCCATGCCGAGACTCCTTCAGGTGAACTGACCCCACTAATTCTTGTGTAGAACTCCTCTATGCAGGTTTTCTCAGATGAACCATAACTCAGGAATTGGGTACGGTGACACAGGTGTTCGGTCATCCATATCTGCAACAACAAGTTACACCCCTTGAAAAAGTCTCCTCCGGCTTTGCAGGCTGTGAGAGCTCAGAAGATATCAGATACTATCATGGGTACAAGAGTGCTTTCATCTTGAGTGAGCAAAGTACTGACGACCCCAGCTATTTTTATATTGATATTCCCGTCTTTCCTCGGGAATACCAAAAGCCCTAAAAAGTTTATCATGAAAGCAACGCGTCTGTGGTCATCCCATTTTTCACGGTTGCTTTTGTTGCATAACTTGTTATCCAGCTTGTTGAACCCTCCCACGTGGCCGTATCTTTGGTATATGAAGTTCAGAGTACAAAAGCCTTTTGCTAAATCCGGATTATGGACCGTCCTGATTATCTTTAATGAATCTAAAAACCGGTGCACAACGACAACACTTGGAGCAACCAGATATTTGTGTCTTAACAGAACTTCAGCATTTTCGATGTACCCGTCTGTTTCTTCCAAAGTCGGGGTGAGTTCAAAATCTGAGAAGTGGAAGACATTGTGCGCCGGGTCCCAGCAGGTGACCAATGCTCTTATAATATCCCTCGAGGCTTGATTTCCAATAAACATGTAAGAACTTTCAGACATTTCTTGACTTTGTCTTGCCCTTCTTTGTCCAAATCATTCCACCATAGCCGCAACTCGACAAGGATTTTAGTCATGATTGAAAAAGGTTCATTTTGAATCGTGCTCATCCTTCACATTTATTAATGTGATTAAGCAAAAGTAAAATTTATTTGACTCAAAACAATTTTACTATTTTCGCAAAAAGGGAGGCTAGACCCGATGAGGGTTGCCTACGTATCTCAAATCTGGTGAGAATCAAACATGCGTAGTTCGGGCAATAAGACTACTTATTCCGGACGCAAGAGTCTTTTTTATTGACAACTACACTTTTCGGAAGACAATAATTATTTTGTATTTTCTTTTTCAACAAACTATTTGAAAATAAAACTCTTTCGTTTTTCTTTTTTTCTCGACCAACAAAACAAACC
This sequence comes from Nicotiana glauca, assembly GCA_026770625.1. Taxonomy (NCBI): domain Eukaryota; kingdom Viridiplantae; phylum Streptophyta; class Magnoliopsida; order Solanales; family Solanaceae; genus Nicotiana; species Nicotiana glauca. The sequence continues at coordinate 76,440 of MU740215.1, forward strand.
ATTTTTTGAGAACAAATTTTCTTTTCCCTTTTCTTTTTCTTTTTTTTTAAAAAATTCGGCAGAATTTCAACACTTATTTTGACATTGGTTATTTTTTAGCTCTCCACACTGCTATTTCTCTCTTTCTCAATTTTTCGTTATTCCCGGTTTCCAGAAGCCGATCAGTATGTAAGTCTGAAGCAAATGAACGCGTAAAACAAACAGGATGTAGCATGATGGTCTTTTTCATTTCAGGTTTCCTGTCCTAGACGGACCCAACCCCTGTGTTGAGTCCCCTAAGTCAAATGCACATGATGCAGATAAGCATTCCTACTAGGGATCCAACATGAAGTCAAGTTATTCTAGGTTCAAAACCTGGGCATGTGTTCTAGACTTTGTACCCGAGCGGACAACTCGAGTCGAGGAAGGAGCTACTTTCCGGGAACCAAAAAGCCAGCCGGCTTAGTAACATTTCCGAGCCTCTTTCTTATTTCAAGGTATGACACTAACAGAATAGGGAGTATCAACCAGTAAGCACATCCCCGGAGGTAAGAAGAGAGGGTTTCGGCACAATTTATATATACAGTTCAAATAATATCAAAGCGGTAAAAATCATCATTTGCACATTTAAGACCAATCATATAACAAAATCAAATAAAGCCAAACACAACAATTATTTTAAGCTCGAATTCTGAACCCTGAACCGAAAGTTCTGGGTTTTATCCCCAGCAGAATCGCCAGAGCTGTCACACCTCCTTTTTCACTATGCCCACAGGGGCATAAGGAGTTTTTCCAATTAAAGGACGATCTAAACGAGATTATTATTAAAGAATCAGAGTCGCCACTTGATAGATTTATGGTGTCCCAAGTCACCGGTATAATCCGAATCGAGGAAAAGAATGACTCTGTTTAACAGTCTGCGAACTAGAAATCCGGATAAGGAATTATGTTAACCCGGGAGAAGGTGTTAGGCATTCCGTGGTTCTAGCACGGTCGCTCAACTGTTATATTTGGCTTAGATTATATGATTTTAACAATTATGAACCTATGTGTAAATTTTAACTTTAACTGCTTTTATTCATTTTTAAAGAGAATTGCAACATCATGAAATGCGTCTCGAACCACGTCCCATCAATGCACCCATGGTTGTTGACACATTTTGACTTCGTTGAGATTTAGATTTGGGTCACATATGTGCACACCCGAGTTTAGGAAGGTAACGTTATTAAAATACGCCCCTAAAGAGACTAGTGCGTTATTACTTTGGAAAAAAGCCGTGAAATTCGCTAAACAGCCCGTCCCGAAATCTAGGTATTTTTATATATACAATTAACGAGGGCCCCGTAATTTATATATTTTGTTTTGCGAGGCTCATCTCATTTATTGTTTTAAAGGTGAATCCTAGCGCAAACTACAATTTTCTACTTAATCTTGTCTCTAATAAAAGAAGAAGGCCTAACTAATTAACATGTCCATTACAATATTCAAATAAATGGCTGCGTTCCGACGATATAGACTCATTGAAGCTTTCAACACTTGGGCCTTAAGATTGGCCCTATACATTTCGCCTGTGCAAGATAGGAGGTTGCCCGAAGGTAACGCCCAGGTAAGGGTCTGGCCCAAATTTATTTTGCCCCAAAGGCGGCCCAGTTCAATATACCAAACGAATATAAGCGAGCGATTGGTCTTTTCTTTGTTTATTTTATATTTATTCCATTTAACCAATTAGAACTAACTCATGCACTTTTAGTATTGAAAATTGAAATGAAAATATATTAATGAAACTTGCACCTACTTAAGAGTTTTAACTAAAAATTGTTTACAGCTAGTCTCATGCTCAAAATGTCCTACGTACAGTATAATTAGACAATCATAAGGAAACACTGAAATCCAAACCCACTAAGAGATTTATATGCACATTTGGTTTAATTCAAAGTTCAAACTCACTCTTAATCCGTTTTTAGCCACTGCTCATAACAAAATAACAACTGAAGTGGTTTATACGAGTACAGTTCACAGTCCAATTGATTACAAATGTTTAAACGTATAACACTACATGAGAACCATGATTAAATCCTAGTTTCCAACTACTAACTACTAATATTGATATCAAACCTACCTGATTAACCTAACCGATCACGCTAGTGCGTGAAGTAAACAGGAAATTAACCACATATTAGTTATAAATTTAGGCCAACTACACTAATGTTCAATCCATGATGCTCACACAAGTTCGAAAAGTAGGGGTTTAACACAGTCCAATCAGTATAATCATAAGCAGAAATTAGACATGAACTAAATCAAACTTCAGCTTCATTCTTCATATAACTTTATTTCTACATATTTTTCAGCTCACAATCAGTCAGGGATGCAATTTGTGTACCTGGAAAGTAGAAAGGAATAGAAAGAAGGAAAGGTTAGCAATAGCAGCAGCACACAACAGATCACAGCAACCAAGAATTTGAGTTCAAACAACACCAATCAACCCAGTTTCAGCCCAGACATGAATCAGGAGTCCAAAAGTGTTTTGAAAATAAAAAAGAAGCAGTAAATCTACCAAACACAGCACCAAATTGACCCACAATGAACCCAGCAACACTTAGAACTTCCAGCAAACAATGACTCAACGTGAAAACCAACCAATTACGGAAAAAACCACTGTGAGAGTTCACGATTTACTCAATGGAATAGTGTTTTTCTCAATAGAATAGTAACCTTTCTCTAAATGAAAATACCCGGAAGCACTGAGAAAAGCTCTCTAAAACTGATTAAACACTCAAGAATTGATAACTCTCAAAAGCTCTCTCAACTCTTTTAACTAACCAAGAACCTAAGAAAACTGATTGCTTTTTTTTTTTAATCTAAAAACTTCTGATATTCTTTCAAGTGTGACCTCTGAAACTGATTTCCAAAAAGCCAGCCTCTTATTCTGTCCAAACCCCCTTCTATTTATACCCACGATAGACCCTTTATCTCTCTCAAGACACTTAAAAAATTGAGGGAAAATCAGCTTGCCCATGATATTCCCTGACAGCCCATTACTATATGTTTTTCTATTTTTTAACTCACTTGTTCCCCACTAACCCTTGTCTTTTCCTTATTAAATTCAAACAGGTATGGGCACCTATTTCTTAATCTATTTCCTTTAAACCCCATACTATTATGTTTCCCATCTCACTATTATTAAACTAAAGTAATAGTTTAATGGTACATCAGTACCCTACTGGATAGACCTCTCAGTTAACCAATTCTTCAAGCTTTCAATTCCCAAATTACCCCCTGATGCCCTGAACCACTATCCTACATCAAACCCTTTCAAACTGTACTGAACCTTTTAGCTATAACCAATTCAAACCTACCATCTAACTAAGTTGATTCCTAATTAATCACCAAACTATAGTAGCTATAACCAATTCAATTCAAATTCAATTAGCATTTCAAGCTTAGAACTCAGGTCAGATCAAATGGTATCCAAATGAAGGCCAATGAATCAGGACAAAAGCATATTTGAACATAACCAGGTCAAACTTCCAACCATGATTGACACATTACGTGGGAATGACTAACTATATTCACAACTCTAAACTAAACAAAAATTAATGAAACACTGTAATATACTGGATGAAAATAAACTGAATTTATATGAAAAATGATGAACAACAAAAGCAGGGAGCTAAACATCACAAAATGAGACCATTTGAACCAGTAATACCAGTAACCAATTACGGGACTAGTCACAGTTTTGTAGAAGAACATTACAGACACTGACTTTTAAAATCAAACTAAAGAACAAACACATTCAATGGATTTAACAACCTATGAGATATACTAATGACCAGTGATGAATATTGGACAAAAAAAAGGTCCGGATAGAGGAGGGAGAAATAATTGACAGAAAAATGATGAAATACCACGGAAGTAACCAAACAAACATTAACAACAAACAAAGAAAGTAAAGAAAAAGAAAATACCTCAGAATCAGTCCAGTTCCCATTCGCTCTAATTGAAGCTTCGATTTGAACTTGAAGCCGACATGGGCCTTAATTGAGTGTTCTCGACTGAGAAAACACGACTAAGGTCGATGACGACCTCAATCTACCAACTTCGGCCCGATTCCAGGCTTGGCTCTGTTAGGGTTCGCTCAATCAATTCGAGATTCATCAAGTTTTGATTTGATTCGAAGGAAACTAAGGGTGGTTTAGGGACGAGTGAGGTCAGGTGCACAACTGGTGTAAGTTTGGGGCTAATTGAACGAACTAGGGTTCCAGACCGGTTTTTTTATCTAATATTCGAAGGGCAAGGGGGTGATTCGAAGCAAAACGAGTATGGATTTGGAGAGGGGGGATCAAGGTGGTTCAGGGGTGTGATTTTCACGACCATCGGAGCCGGCGCCGCCGTGTTTACGGCGAAGGGAAAGGGGGGCGGCACTAGGTTCCTCGTCTCTTTCAGAGACGAGGTTTGAGAGAGAGAGAGACGAAGAGTGGGGGGTCTGAAGGGAGGGGCGGGGTGTGTTACACACTTATATAAGGGGGAAGGGATCTGATTCAGGCCGTTGGATCAATTCACTAAATGGAACGGTGTCGTTTATATCTCCTTAAGACTGGGTCCGTCTTTGGTGGAACGGGTCGGGGAACGGGCGAAGAGATCATGACCGTTGGATTGATTTGGCCTTAAAATGGGGTCGTTCGGCTGATCATGGAGAGGGCCTGGCTGGTTGCCATCGAAACGACGTAGTACTCGCCCTATACTACGTCGTTTGATGGTCTTTTGGGCTGAAAACCTGGGCCGGGTATGGGGTGTTGAATTGGGCTGTATTTTTTGCCCAATCCGATTTTTGTTTTTTTTCTTCATTTTCTTTTATTTCCTAATTAATAAAACTAAGAATTCTAAATTAAATTATAAACCAAATTAAAAATACTAATTAATTCCTAATCATACGCAATTAATACCAAGTAAAATAAAATCACACAATTTAAATGCTAAAAATGCAAGGTACATGTTTCTTTTGTGATTTTTTCATTTTGTAAAACAAACTTAATTACTCTTAGTTGTAGAATTAAATCCTAAATGCAAATGCAATATATTTTGTATTTTCATTAATTTAAACAAATAAACATGCACACACAAACGCAAACAATTACTAAAAATATCACGAAAAGTTCACAAAAATGCACACAATAAAATAGAAAATTTTGTTTTGATTTCTTTGGGAGTAGTTCGTATGGGGAAAAAATCACGTGCTCACAGCAATGATTCAGCAATCAACCACATAAAGTTCACCACCACGCACAAATTGAAACGAACAATCTCCCACGAATGGTATGACGACTTCGAAGAAAGTGTCACCTTCGATAAGTCCGATGCCGATGGTTTGTCTTTTCCTTACTATGATGCTTTGGTCATAAATTTACGTATTGCCAATACTGATGTTAAGAGAATCATGGTTGACGAAAGAAGCGGCATATGTATTATCCATCCAAGAGTCCTCGTGCAAATGAGACTCGAAGATAAGATAATACCACATTGCAGAACACTGACAGGTTTTAACAATGCAGTAGAACGGACCTCTAGGGAGATATCGTTGCCGGTTTTAGCAGGGGGAGTCATGCTGGAAACCACTTTCCATGTCATGAACCAGGAGACGACCTACAACGCCATCATAGGACGCCCTTGGATACATGCCATGCGAGCAGTCCCCTCAAGATTCTACCAAATGATCAAGTTACCTACCCCATGGGGAGTATTTAGCATTCGGGGCGAGCCGCGCACCACACAAGAATGCTACCGAATCACTCAAGACTGTGCCCATACCAAACAATTGAAAGGAGCAAGTGCGGAGGCATAGCAATTAGCCATGTTGGGGACTAAGGTCGACCCGACGATGGAAGCCATCAAAGATCCAGACATCGTAGAAACCTGCAAAGCAACGGTCGAGGATCTCGACCCAGTCCAACTGGACAGGAACGACCACACAAAGAAAGCCTACATTGGGCACAGCCTCTGCGACCCAAGTAAGTACCATGAATTTCTAACTAACCACACAGATTTATTTTCCTTTTCTCATTCAGATATGCCGGGAATCCCGAAAGACATCACCAGTCACAAGCTGAATGTCGACCCACTATATCCGCCCGTGCGGCAAATTAGAAGGAAGTTTAATGCTGCAATCAACGAGGCGGTAAGTGAAGAAGTAGATAAGATACTAGCCAATGGGTCCGTCAGAGAATCAAAATACCCCTAATGGGTCGCCAATGTCGTCATGGTCAAAACGAAAAATGGAAAATGGAGAATGTGCGTGGATTTCACCGACCTTAACAAGGCATGCCCGAAAGATTCATTCCCATTACCCCACATCGACCAGTTGATCGACGCCACGGAAGGACATGATCTGTTAAGCTTCTTAGATGCCTACTCCGGCTAAAACCAGATCATGATGGCCGAGGAGGACCAAGAAAAGACGACTTTTATCACCCACCAAGGGACGTATTGCTACAATGCGATGCCCTTCGGACTCAAAAACGCAGGGGCAACGTATTAGAGATTGGTTACCAAAATGTTCAAAGAACAGCTTGGTAAGACCATGGAGGTCTATATCGACGATATGCTAGTGAAGTCGGCAAAGAAAGAAGACCACGTCGACCATCTGAAAGAAGCCTTCGAGATACTAAGACTGTACGGGATGAAGTTGAACCCAGAAAAGTGCGCCTTCAGTGTGGCCTCGAGAAAGTTTTTGGGTTTCCTCGTATACAACGAGGTATCAAGGTCAACCTGGACCAGATCAAGTCAATAGACGCAATACCTGAGACTTTGAACAGCAAAAAACAGGTAGAAAAGCTGACAGGACGAATAGCTGCCGTATCCAGGTTCATCTCGCAATCCTCCGACAGGTGCCATAAGTTTTTCAATGTGTTGAGAAAAATCACGGGCTGCAGTGGAACGAGGAATGCATAGAGGCCTTGAAAAAATTAAAAGCATACTTATCTTTGCCACCGTTGCTAGTCAAAACGAATCCAAGCGAATATTTGCTGGTATATCTGGTCCGCGAAAACAAAGGTACGCAATCTCCTATTTATTATATCAGCAAAACCCTAGTGGATGCCGAAACACGGTACCCACACCTCGAGAAGTTGGCCCTAGCACTGGTCGTAGCTTCACGAAAGCTTAGACCCTATTTTCAGTGCCACCCTATAAAAGTAATAACGACCTTCCTCATGAGAAGCATCCTACACAAGCCTGAGCTGTCGGGCAGGCTCGCCAAATGGGCCATAGAGCTCAGCGAGCACTACATATCCGATCACCCAAGAAACGCCATCAAGTCGCAGGTATTTGTCGACTTTGTCGCTGACTTTAGCACAGAGATATTGCCGGAGGCGGAACTGGAGGCCATTTGTGCCTCCTGTAGTACCGACCATTGGACCCTCTACACTGACGATGCCACTAATGCCTCAGGATCGGGACTCGTTCTTGAAGTCCCCATGGGCAAAATAATTCGTCAGTCCATACGATGCCCCGAGATGTCTAACAATGAGGTCGAGTATGAGGTTGTGGTTGCAAGTATGAGGTTAGCCATCAAATACGGGGCTCGACTACTCATCCTTCATTGCGATTCCTAAATCGTGGTGAACACCAAATTAAGGAGTAGAGACTACAAAAATACCAATCAGAAATCCACAAGTTGATGCCTAAGTTCGACGAGTGTCGCTTTGAGAAAATCCCTAGGGCGCAAAATATCGAAGCAGACGGCTTAGAGAAACTAGCCGCAACCACCAAAAATATCAACAGGGAGAGTGTAGTCACCCTCTTCCATTCAGCCATCAATCACGCTGAGGTACTCTCTTTAAATCTAACTTGGGACTGGCACAACCAGTTTGTCTCCTATCTGCAGGACGAGACACTCCCACTCGACAAAAAAGAAGCCAAGAATCTCCGCGTACAAGTCGCCCGATACAACCTGATAAATCACAATCTATACAAAAGGACGTTTGGCGGACCCCTCGCTAAGTTCCTAGGGCCGCACCAAATGAGGCAATTACTCGAAGAGGTGCACGAGGGTCACTGTGGTGCCCATACAGGTAATCGCGCCCTCGTCCGTTGCATCATCCGAGCCGGTTATTACTGGCCCACTATGAAAAAAGAGGCAGCAGAGTACGTTCGCAGGTGCGAACAGTGCCAAAAGTATGCCCCCATGATATATCAAACAGGAGAGCCTCTTTACTCAGTAACCTCACCTTGGCCCTTCATTAAGTGGGGAATGGACATAATCGGTCCCCTACCAGCAGGACGAGAAAAGGTACGATTTCTGTTAGTTTTAACTGACTATTTCTCCAAGTGGGTGGAAGCAGGTGCATACACCCAGATACGGGAACAGGAAGTCATCGTCTTCTTATGGAAAAACGTCATATGCCATTTCGGCATCCCCAAGAAAATCAGCTGCGATAATGGCCCCCAATTCACTGGCAAAAAGACAACTGAGTTCTTCGAGAAATGGCACATCAAGCGAATACTCTCCATGCCATATAACCCCAACAGCCAAGCAGAATCTTCCAACAAAACGATACTGAACATACTGGAAAAAAAACTCGAAGAAGCCAAAGGGCTGTGGCCCAAACTACTACCGGAAGTGCTGTGGGCACATCAGACTACGCCGAAATCCAGCACGGGAGAAACAACATACGCACTGGTCTAGGAACCGACGCAGTCATACCCGTCAAAATCAGAGAACCAAGCCTAAGGTATTCACATTCCAGCGGAGCAGATAACGACATGAATAGACTTCAAGACCTCGACGAGGCCGAAGAACGAAGGGACATGGCCCACATAAGAATGACGGCCCAAAAACAATAGGTCGAAAGGTATTACAACAAAAAAGCCAAAATAAGACCACTCAAAGTGGGTGATTACGTCCTCAAAGCCAAAATGTTGGCGTCAAAAGACCCGAGCGAAGGAAAATTGGGCACCAATTGGGATGGGCCATATAAAAGCACAATAGCAGCGAGCAAAGGAGCATTCCAATTGGAAACAATGGAAGGAAAATCACTCAACAACTGGAATGTCACCCACCTCAAGTACTTCAATTTCTGAAAGGCGTCTCCCGAGTCGTACTCTTTTTCCGTTTCCCGAGTTTTATCCCAATCGGGTTTTCTCGTGGAGGTTTTTAACGAGGCCGCGGAGGGGACACCTGGGGGTATCTGAGGACAAGTTTATCGTATCACCCACTCGACATGCTCTCCAGGTTGATATAATAAAGGGACTAGCCTAGGTGAATCTCCATTGGGTAAACGACTAAGGCCACCATCTCCATTGTGTAAACAGCTAAGGACACCATCTCCATTGTGTAAACGGCTAAGACTACCATCTCCATTGTGTAAACGGCTAAGGCTACCATCTCCATTGCGTAAACGGCTAAGGCCACCATCTCCATTGCGTAAATGGCTAAGGCCACTATCTCCATTGCGTAAACGGCTAAGGCCACAATCTCCATTGCGTAAACGGCTAAGGCCACCATCTCCATTGTGTAAACGGCTAAGGCCACCATCTCCATTGCGTAAACGGCTAAGGCCACCATCTCCATTGCGTAAACGGCTAAGGCCACCATCTCCATTGCGTAAACTGCTAAGGACACCATCTCCATTGCGTAAACGGCTAAGGCCACCATCTCCATTGCGTAAACAGCTAAGGCCACCATCTCCATTGCGTAAACGGCTAAAGCCACCATCTCCATTGTGTAAACGGCTAAGGCTATCGCCATTAAATGTCGACCCTGCTGGACGATGATGGATAACACTTCGACGACAGTTGAAGTTACATCCTATTGGCTAAGTCCATCGCCATTAAATGTCGACCCTGCTCGACGACGACGGATAACACTTCGACGATAGTTGAAGTTACATCCTATTGGCTAAGGCCATCGCCATTAAACGTCGACCCTGCTCGATGACAACGGATAACACTTCGACAACAGTTGAAGTTACATCCTATTGGCCAAGGCCATCGCCATTAAACGTCGACCCTACTCGACGATGATGGATAACACTTAGACGATAGTTGAAGTTACATCCTATTGGCTAAGGCCATTGCCATTAAACGTTGACCCTGCTCGACGACGACGGATAACACTTTGACGACAGTTGAAGTTACATCCTATTGGCTAAGGCCATCGCCATTAAACGTCGAACCTGCTCGACGACTACGGATAACACTTTGACGACATTTGAAGTTACATCCTATTGGCTAAGGCCATCGCCATTAAACGTCGACTCTGCTCGACGACGACGGATAACACTTCGACGACAGTTAAAGTTACATCCTATTGGCCAAGGCCATCGCCATTAAACGTCGACCCTGCTCGACGACGATGGATAACACTTTGACGATAGTTGAAGTTACATCCTATTGGCTAAGGCCATCGCCATTGAAAGTCGACCCTGCTCGATGACGACAGATAGCACTTCGACGACAGTTGAAGTTACATCCTATTGGCTAAGGCCATCGCTATTAAATGTCGACCCTGCTCGACGACGACGGATAACACTTCAACAACAGTTGAAGTTACATCCTATTGGCTAAGGCCATCGCCATTGAATATCGACCCTGCTCGACGACGACGGATAATACTTTGACGAAAGTTGAAGTTACATCCTATTAGCTAAGGCCATCGCCATTAAACGTCGACCTTGCTCGGCGACGACGGATAATACTTCAACGACAGTTAAAATTACATCCTATTGGCTAAGGCCATCGCCATTAAACGTCGACCCTACTCGACGATGATGGATAACACTTCAACAATAATTGCAGTTACATCCTATTAGCTAAGGCCATCGCTATTAAACGTTGACCTTGCTCGACGACGACGGATAACACTTTGACGACAGTTGAAGTTACATCCTATTAGCTAAGGCCATCACCATTAAACGTCGATCCTGCTTGACAACGATGGATAACACTTCGACGACAGTTGAAATTACATCCTATTGGCAAAAGCCATCGCTATTAAGCATCAGTCAAGCTCGATTACGACAAACAACATTCAAACAACGGTTAAAATTTCGTCTTATTTATTCACTAAGATCGAGTTTTGACTTATCTACGATGGCGGTTAGCCTAGGGGACCACCCGCGAGACCGCTGTACCACTTCGGTGTTACCCAAAGAGGTGATGAATCTTCTGCAAACAAACGAATATCAGCTCTGCGGAGGTGAAGTTCCAAAAAACAAAGAACAACACAAAAAGAATAACAACAAAAGTATGATTCATACATTGTGACAAAAAAGTATATACACTCAGTCCCGCAAAGGGCCCCCATTACATTCTACAAAAAGCAAAACATATACAAATTTTAAGGAGCCTCGCCATCTTACCCATCACCCCCTGTCTGTTCGCCATCTCAACCGTCACCACCGAGGCAGTAAGCTTCATTGTACAAGGAGTCGGAATCCAGCCGGTTAATGTCCTCTGAAGCATAGCCCTCCCGGTCAGGGGAGTCAGAACTATACCTGCAGACTGACTGAGCGGTACGAGCCTTGCGCTACTGCTCCTGAACCTCTTCCTCAGTGGCACGACCCGCAACGAGAAGTTTCTTGTATACTTCCAGTCTGGACTCTGCATAAACCCACATCTCATGCGCGTCACGACATGCATCCTCGTCAGACAAGAGCGGGGAAGAAGAAGGTCGAGCCACGTCTCCAGGCCTTGGTAGGACAGTACGCCTAAGAACATCAACCTCTGCCACCTTGGCTTCAAGTTCGGCAGTCAAGGATGCCACCCTACGATGCAAATCGACAACCTCTGCCTCCACCCCACGACTAAGCTCCAACTCCTCTTCCCTAGATTTGAGGAGTGATTCCAGCTCACTATTACGAGCCATAGCCTTCACCAACTCCTCATCAGTCTTCTCCAGATCGGCCACCCTGCGCTTCAATTGCACCTCCTTCTGTTCAAGACCTTCCCGGAACAACCGAAATTTGGGGTCCTGTTGGAAAAGGTCCACCGCCGCCTGATGCTTGGAGTGGCACCTCTTATACTTCTTCACCATTTTATTGAAAACGGTCATTTTCTTCTGCTCACGACGCCTTCTCTCCACCTCCAAAACAAGGTTCTAAGGAGAAAACATGAGTTAGTACACATCAATGTCAACCTCACAACACGCGGAAGAACAGAAGTTTACTTGTAAAGTCATTCCAGCGACCCTTCGAGATGACTCCGCATCACTAATAGCTCTTAGCATTTCACGCTCGGGGGTAGCACATAACAAAGCCATCTCCAATTCCGCCTGCTCGCTGTGTAAATTATAAGCCCCCGGAATCACGATTCGACGATCGGACACGTCTGCCGTCATCTCCACATGCATGAAGCTTTCTGCCAGCCCATCCATATCCTCTTGGGATATCTCAAGGTCCGATCCCTCAGCATACCTGCCAACGATGGATGTCGAGCCACCCTCAGCAACACAAACTGAGCTGGCACCGGCAACGGCACTCGCCTGATGGGCCGACCTCCCCGAATGAATAGCGTTGGCTATGAAGACAGGTCTAGGAGTTTGACCAGGCACGTTACTCCTTTCATCCTCAGTCGCCACTACCTTGCCCGTTTCAAGCATCTGCCTTTTTCTCTCCTCAAGCTCCTCGCCATCGGAAGGCTCATCCACAGGTTGCAGGGATGGTGTCGATGGTGTCACCTCAATCGTAGCCCCCTCCACATGCGTAACCTCTTGTAAAGGAACTATGGGAACACCCTCCCTGACGGATACACAAAGTATCTCCTGAGCATCCGGACCGATATCCGATCAAGCGGGGGTAGATACCGTCGCCTTCTTCTTGGGAACGTTTCGACCTGTCGACACAAATAATTCAGTTGATGAAGTTTGTGGAAACAACCGACTAAAGTCGAAGAATTACCTAAAGGGCATACGGGGCCGTAGCATTGAAGAAATATGGACCATGTGCGGGTTTCTTCCACGTAAGGCAGCAAACCGGCTACCCATTGCTTGATACCAGTGATGAACCGGGGTGTGTGAGCCATTGCTGCAAAATAAAAGAAAAAAATCATAACGATGGTGCGACCAGAACAGCTAAGGTGACGTACGATAAAGAATTCGACAGATGGAAATGCTTACGTTTCCAATTCCACCTCTCTAGGAACCCGACAGGGTCAGACACCAGGTGCTTCGTTTTAATAAAGAAGTACCTATGCCAATAACCGCGGCTGGCTCGATCATCGGTCTTGATGACCAGCCCCTTCGAGCCACGGCTCTTCAAATGCAACATGGTACCCCTTAGATAACTGGTGCTGAATAACTGTAAAAGGTGGTGGACGGAGACCTCGCACCTAGCCAGCTCTGTGTATGTAGACATTACCCTACATACTTTAAGGTGTACGGAGTAAGTTGAGATGGACAAATGTTGTAAAAGCGGCAAAACTCCTCCGCCAAATGAAAGATGGGAAGACCATAACCAATTAAAAAGGATATTCATAGAACGTGCAATATCCCGGTCTGTGGACGTTCGTATAATCCGTTCCCGCTGGGACCATCTCCACATGAGCAGGTATGTCGAACGACATGCGAAGACCATCTAAGTGATCCTGCGTTAAATCAGAACTCTCCGAGGGTTGTGCGGGGGAGTCCTTTTGGAAGTCTTTCCTAACAAGAAGTTGCTTCGGTAACACATTGTCCACGGTAAGGGGGATGAGGTCCTCTTCTCCTTCTCCCTCATCACCGCCAGATGGAGGCGGTACATCAGATGGCGCATTATCAAGAGCCTTCGGATTATTATCCTGTCGGGGCTTTGCCATAATTTTCGTTCAGGGAGCGGTGTATGACACAACAGAAAGTGTGATTTTGAGAAACGGTGGGATTTCGAAGAAAGGGAGTGCTTTCTTAGAAGGTCAGAAAATGCTTGCAAATGATTGAAAGTTGGATCAAGTTAAACCCTTTCCCTATTTATAGGGTTGGGTGGCGTTGAAATCGAAGAGGCGGAGTTCAAACGGGCACGGGAAACCGAGCATCAGAACGCCTTTTGTACTTCCTCGGGAATACGCGTAATGATGATGCATGCGTGTGATGGCGTCACTCTAAGAAAGAGATTGTGCGTCGGTATTTCAATTAACTCCAATGTTCACTCGTTCACTCTCATTCACGCTGCCGTTTTCAAGCATGGTCAAATTTTCCCAGAATAAGGTTTATGGTTCCGTCCATCGGGGACGCACCTCGATGCGTCGCCGACGAAAGGAGGTACTAACTGTATAGGGTCAAATTCTGCCCATTATCTCCATGTTGGTAGGAACGACCAACGAATATATGCTAACCGAAGTAAGGGAATGACCTAAGAATGTCGGAATGAAGTGTATCATTGGTCTCGTCGTCTCCTTGAAGGAACGCGACCAATCTCTGTATTATTTTATTATTTCAGGAAAGGTCCCCTATTATATAAAGGAGGATCCCAATGTTGTAAAAAGGGGAACTTATTTTTATTGAACAGGCTATTTCTTTCTCTTGAATATTCAATCTATTGGAAGCAATAACAAAGATAATGCATATATTTAGTCTCATTATTTTCGATTACGATCTACCTTTGATTCATTTTGATTGTTTTCACTTAAAAAATATACAGTATCTTTTGAGTCAAACAGTTTCACCAAACACTTCAGAAAAATGATTTCTGTATTCGACTCTCTCTTTTCCAATCACTTGATGGAACTGATATTCTCAAATGTATTGTTTTGGACATCTACCAATACTTCTTTGGAACATCAATTTGAGAAACTTCAAAAGAGGAACTCTTGTAAGACTCATAAAATATATATGTTCCAAAAAATGAAAGCATTTTGGTTAAATATTACTACCATGTGTTTGTATAGGTCATAAATTTTGCATGTTCTTTTTTTGCAGATTACGAAAAGGAAATCCAAACGACCAAGTTCTTCATCTTTACTGGATACGAAATGAATTGAATAAATAAATGAGTTGGGCATTTTGTTAATTTAGGGAAAAGTACGAACACAAATTCATCAAGTGCAACAACCTTAAACCACAAAAACATGAAAATACCAAAAAATAAGGAAGGATACGATAAATTTGCAATGTACTACTTACAAATATAATATGTGACACTAACCTGCCAACTCGTGGTCCCGTAGCTCAGTTGGTTAGAGCGTTGGTCTTATGAGCCGAAGGTCGCGGGTTCGAACCCCGCCGGGACCAATTTTAAGAATTACTATACATTATATTTTTGGTTTTATTTTTCTTTATTCAGAGTACTTTTATTCCTTTTTCCCCACTTCCTGCTGGACAAAATTGGGTTAAACCATATTTTCCGTCCAAAGATGCAATTCATTTAAAAGTTAATTCCACACCTATAAATCAATTAACTATTGTTATAGATACTCAACTAAGGAAACCTTTAGCAAAATAATTAATTGCATAGTACCACATGCAGTCAACAAAACAAGTTCACCTTTTCCCAATATAGGCAAACATTAGTTCCACGGTAAATTAATTGACAATTCAAGAAATTATAGGCAATGACCTGCTCTTACATTGATTCGAGATCGGGTTCTATATCGATGTGCAATCTACTTCTCAAACTCACTAATTTATGACTTATTAGTCATTATGTAACGCATTGCGCATGTTCCTTGCAAAGAGGATAAACTTTTAAAAGCAACATAAATATTATACAAAAAATGTGTTTATATTGTAATATAAAAATTAACAGAAAAAAGTCTTAAAATGTTAACTATGTTAATCCTGTTTATGGTTTGATCAACTATAGTGGTTCTACCTTCAGCTTGTTCTAACTTGTTTCGTTGTACAAACGTGTTACAGGAGTAACGTTTGATTGAAAGGTGAAGACATATTTTGTGCTTACCGTTTTGGAAGTTCTAAAATTGAATTTTTACCTTCCTATACACTATTTGAAATCTTATTACCTTTCCTATTCAAGTTTCAATTTAACTACATGGCCATATACAATTTACAATATATACAAATACGTTTTAAATGAGTATTCTTTTATATTAGGAGTTAAATAAGGAATATCAATCATTTCCTTATCCCTTTATACTTGCCAACTCTCTCTCTCTCTCTCTCTCTCTCTCTCTCTCTCTCTCTCTCTCTCTCTCTCTCTCTCTACTCTCCTTTTCCGTTTTTCCCCAATTTTTCTTAATTTGATGTTCTCTGTTTTTCATGCTTTCTTGTTGTATTGAGTTTTAATAGAATTCATCAATGGATTTCAATCTTTTTAACTTAGCAATTTCCTTTCATGTTGCACAATTAGTGTTCAAATTGATATTGTTAATCAATAAATTTTGAAGGTGTTTGACTCTCCATCATTGACAACAATTAAAAAGCTTTGAAATCGAATTTGTATTTTCAAAAATTATTATTTGTTTGGATTGGGTGTTGTTACAAATAATTAGGAATATTGTTTGGAGTTTATATCTCAATTTGGAGGGCGTTTGGCGAAGATTAGACTTGATTTTGACTGAATTTCATATTGAAACTCGAAAAGGAAGAAGAAGAACACATGACATACAATATACTTACAAAATTGTAGTAAAGTTGCATTATAATTGTATGTACACAAAAGGCATACAGTATACAATTTGTATGAAAATTGTATTTAAAGTTGTATGATATTATATTTATATTTAACTAAGTATAGATGATGTATGAAAATTCTAGATAAGTTGTAAATAAGTTATTGTAACGATCTGGCCGGTCATTTTAAGAGTATTAGCCCCGATCTCCTATTGATTACTCCCTCTGTCTCATTTTATGGTTGCTTGATTTGCCGGGGGTGTTTGGCGTCAGGTTCAGGAGAGTTTCGGAGTGGATGAGACGAGTAGTGCATGCATAGAGTATGATTTAAAATTGAATTAGAGCTACTTTAAGTAAACTACTTTAACATAGTAATTGAGTAGCATGAGATGATAGTCTGTGTCCGCTGAATAATACGAGCAACCCCTACCTTAAGGGAGTTGCGAAGTATTATTTATGTTGCACGGGGTGATCCTTTAGGCTAAAAAACTTAGGACCCCCATCCATTTCCTTTATGTACTTGTTATCTACACCTAGTCATTTAATATAGACCAATATAGTTGTATTGTAGTCCTTGAGATTTGTACCAATTCCCGTATGTTATAATAAAACTCTTCGATTATTATATTTTTATTTTTTTTTATCACCTAGCCTAGCTACCTAATCCACATAGTTTTAAGTTCGGCCGGGACCCATAGTTATGGACTT
The DNA here is from genome assembly GCA_026770625.1 of Nicotiana glauca. Lineage (NCBI taxonomy): Eukaryota > Viridiplantae > Streptophyta > Magnoliopsida > Solanales > Solanaceae > Nicotiana > Nicotiana glauca. Next base: position 93,664 of record MU740215.1, read on the forward strand.
CAAATAGTGCCTACCACCTTCTCTTTAAGGTAATTTGAGCACTTACCCGATCTTTGGTGATGTTGACTAGTCAAACATTGTTATTTGCATAATAAGTGTCCTAACGCACCTTAAAAATTATTAGGTGACGACTCTTATCTTTTAATACTCCTCCATTTAAAAGAGTTTTCACACGACAAAACCCGCTTTCACGAGAAAATGGGGATGCGGCAAGTTTTCACTTCTTTTTTCTCAAGTTTATACATACCTATCCCAACTACAAAAGACGCAAAAACATATGCGAGAAACCTAAAATCTCATATTCTTTAATGTAATCTTGTTAAATTTCAAATATAATTTTGTGAGAGTGGGTAATGTTTTAACTTACTAGAAATAGTCTAAGTAGATTATATACAAAGTTTGAAGTCACCTGATGGGGATATGTACTAATTTTGAACAACAATTGAAAGTGAAAATCATACAAAAAGTTTGTCAGAGATGTTTATACACTTTCATACAATATTGGCCAAATACATAACTGGGCCCTTAAACTTGACCTTTTTTTATCACTTGGACACTTAAACATAGAGTTGTTCCTATCAGACCCTTCAACTAAATCACATATGTGCCAATTA